>JAJONR010002095.1:0-96800 GCA_029582245.1 Solanum etuberosum
CCCCCCCCCCCCCCCCCCCCCCCCCCCACCCCCTCGAATAAACACAAACTACTCTATTACTAATAAAAGAGTTTCTTAAGTCTTACTTAAACACAAATTGCTATAACCATAAAAACACGTTTGAAAAATTAAAATACGTAAAATTTAAAAGTTTTCCCAAATAGGTTTTTAATTGCTCAAAAAATCTTTATTGCTTTGGTTTTCTACTTCATATATTTGAAGTATTGCTATCATTTTTTGTGGTAGGTGATCGATAAGTATCTTCTATTTTTAATTATACTTTTTTAAATTCAAAATATTTGAGATAAAGTTTTTAATAGGGAACTCTTTAATCCTAAAGTGAAACATTTATGTTAGAGGCAAAAGTATAGTTGGGACGTCGGATTTATTTGAACCTAATACTTTCGATGTGAAGCATAAATAAATTTTATAAATATGAATTTATTTAAATTGCAACAAATGATATATCTGAATTCATAACTTTAAAAATACAATTAGTTCAATGCTAAGAACCTTAACCGTTAAAGTACTCATAAAGTTTCAATCTCAAATTTATCTCTATTTTTTGTGTTAATTTGAATTAATCCATATTTATGGTGAATAATTTACTTAAATTAGTTCATATAACACATCAAAATGACCAAGTCACTTACGTATATCATCCTCCGGATTAACCAATCTAAGAACATAGATCTATAGTAATTATCAAACGACATTAAGGACTCGTTTGGATATGTAATATAGAATCATAAGTTCAAATCAGATTGATTTGAAGTCAAAGTTTTTTATTTGGATATACAATTTGAATATCTTAAATTGTATTTTTCTTCCTCACAAACATGAAACCCCACAAGTTGTGAAAACTATCAAATACTATTATTTTCATACTATTAGTTTCGTTTTAAAAGAATGATATGTTTTGTGATAGGCGATTTTCCACCTCAGAATCGATATTGATAAATGATAAGAAAAGTGTTATCAATTTAACAATGTAACATCAAGTCATATCATATGATTAATTGGTATTAATATAAATATAACAAATCACAAGGAAATTTTTGTTATGAAGTCAAACATGAGAGGTGAGGTTGTCTATGAAATTATCTCTAAAAGGATAATTAACTCGAAATACCTTAAGGATGTGTTTGGTATGAAGAAAACATTTTTTGGAAAATGTTTTTTAATTTTCCCATGTTTGATTGCCTTGAATGTTTTGGAAAATGTTTTCCAAATCAATTGATTTTCCTCAAATTTAAGAAAAATAATTTTCCTTCAAAAATTAAGAAAAACATTTTCCAAAACTCTATCTCATCCTTCAATATTTTTTTCTTACCCTACCCCGTACCCGACCCTCCCCATCCAAAAAAAAATAATTTTTTTTAAATTTTCTTATTTTTTAAATTTCAAATATTTTTTTATCCCTACCCCCAAACCAACCCTCCCTCCCCCCAACAAAAAAAATAAAAAATTATTTTTGAAAAATATTTCAAATTTTAAGATTTTTTTTACCTCACCCGACTCCTACCACCCCTGCCCCCTCCCCCCCCACCCCACACACACAAAAAAAAATTATTTTGAAAAAATATTTCAAAATTTCAAAATTTCATTTTTACTCCACCCTATACCCTCACCCCCACCCCCAGACAATTTTTTTTTTTTTAAAAAAAATAAATTTGAAAAATATCTCTGATTTAAAAAAATATATTTTTTACGCCCCCCACCCCCACCAAGGCCACCCCGTCAAATATTTTTTTAAGAAAAAAATTGTTTTTAGAAAATATTTCAAATTTAAAATTTTCATTTTTTACGCCACCCCCAAACCAACCCCCCCGCCCTCCCAAGGCCACTCCGTCAATTTTTTTTTTATATATAAAAAATATTTTTGAATATTTTAAATTTTTAAAAAAATCATTTTTTACATCATCGGGGCTTGTCCTAGTTTGGGTGTCAGAGTCGGGTACTAAATCAATTATTGGGGTTGATTTTCGATTAAAAAATTATCTCCTAAAGAGTATTTTCTAGTCTAAAGCCAAAAATAAAAGAGATTTTTCTTGAAAAATATTTTTCATTCACCAACCAAACATTAAATAATATTTTCTAGAAAATATTTTCTACTCACCAACCAAACATGAAAAAATAAGTTGGAAATTCACTTGTTTTCCAAGAAAACATTTTCCTTGGTACCAAACACACCCTAAGTCTTATGTTTTTTAAGAAAATAAAATTTAGAGACTTTTCTTTAGGTTTAAATTAGTTTGCATGGGTACATGAAGATCTAGAAATCTGATCTGATTTACCAATAGGCGAAGAAGCAATATATATTTTCAAAATTGTAGAAACTCATAAACTTTAAGTCCAAAATTTGTCTATAATGATTTGGATATTTTCATGGGGTACTGAGGAACTAATAATGGGCTTTAATTTAATTCATACATCTTATTATAAATATAAGCAAGGTCTAAAATTGAAAGTCTATTACATGTTGCCAATTAATTATGATAGGGGTGGAGTTAAGATTTTGTTTTATGAGATCTTAATGAAATATTTATATATATTAATTATATTTTTAAATATAAATAACTAGGTTAATTTTTGGAAATTTATTTTATGTTATTTATATTATAGGTTCTTTATAATAATATTTCAGTATAACAATAAAAAATATCTGAACAAATGATATTTAATGATCGAGTTTTGTTTTCCAACAATTCCAACACAATCTAAACAAATCATGGGGGCTCTTATAATTTCTTGCCTTTTCATTTTAGAGTAGATTGTATTTTGAATTCGGAGAGTTTTCAATAATAAAGTGTGAAATAAGAAGAAATGTACATTATGAAAATAAATTCATCACACAATATATTATACAACAAAATATTACATGACCAACCATTCATATTATGCATTTTATTCATACGATTGATACAACAATCTTATCTAAAAGTAGCAAAACTATTACTGGTACTAATCTTGTCACTACGTACGTATACCGGAGTTTTATAATAGTACACATGATGATTTGTTGTTGGCTAGTCACTTAATCCTGGCCTCCACCTGGAGGGTTATATCCGTCACGTGGGGGGTGATGTCCGCCACCTGGAGGATTATATCCACCACTTGGGGGGTGATGTCTGCCACTTGGAGGATAATATATATCTGTCACTAGGGGGTTTATATTCGTCATGTGGAGGGTTGTAACCGCCACCTAGAGGGTTGTATCCGCTACGTGGAGGGTTATATTCACCATGTGGGGGTTTATATTCACCACTCAGGGATTGTTTGGTACAAAAATTAGTAATGTAGGGATTAGTAGTGTAGAGATTGGTAATGCAGGGTTTATTTTAACAAATGTTTGGTTCATTGTTTCTCACCTCATCTTGTGTTTGGATTAAAACTCTATAAAAAGCTTTTTTTCGATCATACCCTTGAATTATTATGTAATTGGATCAAGGTAGATAATTGTCGTACAATATTATTTTTTTATGGCCTTCTAACTAGCTAGGAGAAGAACAATTTTGTTGTCATGTTTGCTATTTTTTCACTTGAATTATTTGAGGATAAATAGTTGTCATCTTAATAAATTGATCACTCAAAAAATGTCAATTTTCAGTTTAAAAAAAATAAGCCATCTACTTTTAAAATTGAAAAGACGGTAAACAACAGTAAAATTGAATAAATCATCTACATTTACACATAAAAATTGCAAGTTGTAGTTTTAATATGTATGTAATTTTATAAATTATTCAAAATACAAATAATTAGGAAACCATTTATATATATATATATATCAACAAATAATATATTCAATTAAGATCACAAACGTCATGTGGTGATATATTTATCTTTTTAATTAGTAAATGTTAAACAACTCACATTTCAAATATTGTATTGATTTGTATTGGATTTGTTTAGTAATAAACTACACTCTCTAAATAATTTGTAAGCTAATTTATTTTAATAAATTTACTAGTACAAATATATATAAAAAATTAAGAAAATAATTAAAATGATTTGAGGGATATTTTTGTCTTTACATAGACTTATTCCATGGTATTAAATCCTATGTATTACTAATACCTCCAAATAGAAGGTATTTGTAACACCTCGGAACTTAGTAGCCTAAGTGTAACACCTCGGATTTAGAGAAGGGGAAAATATTCCTTCCATAGTCAACTCGGCGAAGTAGGGGGGGGACGCCGAGTGACTTGGTGATCCGCCAAGTGAAACCACCCTCGCCTATTGGCCTGTTTCCCAGTGTCCAGGTTCTGGAACTTTAGGTGAGCCAAGTCGGGCTCGTCGTTCCATTCAGCGCGTCGCCCAAGGTCCCCTCCCCATCGCCTAATTGTCTGGCTCTTAAGCCAACTCACTGTAAATTTAGGCGAGCCAAGGGTCCATTTGGCGAGTCGCCAAGTGACCTTCGGCGAGCCTCAGCGAGCAGTCTTTTCAGTTTTAAGTCAGGGTCTTTTTCGGGTTTAACTAATTAATACTATGTCGTTTTACCAAAATCTAGGACCCCTATATAAGTGATTTTAACCCCAAAACTCATACATTCAAGTCATTATTTTCAAAACCCAAAAGACATCCCAAAGTTCTTCTCTCAAATATTTCTCTCTCTAGAACTTGAAGAAGAAGAAAGAGTTGGAGCTAGATCAAGGTCAAGTCTTCATTCCTCAAGCATTTGTGGGCTTTGTTATTAAGGTATGATGACTTTTCATCCATGGAATCCTTTCTTCCATGGAGTCCCCAAGATTCCCCAATTGAAAAGTAGAAATTGCCCAATTTGAGTTAGGATTTTCTTCTAATATTGTGGGTATTGATGAATGTTGATCCAGTTGATTGGGTTATGATTGTTTATGATATAATTGATAGGATTACATATTTTTAGGATGAATTTACATGTACTCATGCCTAACTCATGCTTAGAATGATGTAAATGGGTTTTATGCCATGAAAGGAGAATTTGTGGGTTTAGATGTATTCTTTTAGGATTGATGAGATACATTAGAAGTGCTTTGAGATTGAAGCATATATGATGATTATGATATTGAATTGCTTTGAGAGTGAAGCATATAGGATGATTATGAGATGTAGTGCTTTGAGAGTAAATCTTATGTTATGAATTGTTGATTAATGATGTAATTGTTGTGGAAGTGATAGTTCCCACATGAATTGCTTATGTTATGAATGTGAAAGGCTTTTCTCACATTGAATAATTCTAGGTTGAAAATATTTCTCACCTAAAATGAATCTAGACTAAAGACTAAAATTGATAAGGCAAGAGGTGATCACTGATAAGGCAAGAGATGATCACCCATGACCTCTAGATGAGTAGGATATGAGGTGATTTCCCATATTCTTTAGAGGAGAGTAAGAGGTGACTACCCTTATTCCGTAATGTTGGACATGGATGCAAGTACCCATGATCCCTTATAGAAAGATGTGGAGGCGATTACACATATCTTATGATAGAATGATGTGGAGGCGAATACCCGTATCTTATATTGAAAGGACATGGAGGCGAATACCTATGATTCCTTATAGAATGATGTGGAGGTGAATACCCGTGTCATATGATGTTGGACATGGAGGCGAATACCTATGATCCCATAAGATGGACATGGAGGCAATTACCCATGACCATATAAGCAAGGCAAGAGGCGACTGCCCATTAGCCTTTATGTGAGGCAAGAGGTGACTACCCATGAACCTTTATAGAAAGGCAATGAGGTGATTCTTCATGTCTATAAAAGATAAGCTAAAGATGAGAATGATAGATGATGAGCTTGGATGATGGCCTAAGGCTGCCTACTATGATGAGTAAGATTTGTGGAGGATTATCCATGTATTGGCTAAGTATGCTTTGAGGTTACTTGAGAAGTATTCATTTTATGTTATGATTATCTGTTTTATGCATTGATTATGCTCATGACTTATATTGTCTAACCCTTATGTTTATGTTGATGTTTATGCAAGCTATCATATTTAATACATCTTATACTAAGCATACTCTTGTCTACATTTCTTATCTAAATGCAGGGTCCGGCGATCTCGATTCTCATCTCCGTGGCTAGGATCTTAGTAGAGACAAGACTTGAAGATTGGTGAGTCCTCATAACATTCGAGGATATAGCCACCATTTCCTTATGTTCCTTCATTTTATGTTTTGAACATTATTGTATGGGCTGTGTCCCAAGATATTCATGTTTTAGATGGTTTTGAGACAAAGTGTAAAAGACTTCCGCTTTTGATATGAAACTTTGATATTGTTGAAAATGTTTTAGATATCCGCTCATTTCTATTATCTTATGTCATGAAAGCTAAGTGACTTATATGAGGCCTCTCAGGGTCTTGTATGCCATGTTACATCTAGGGTGTACCCCTGGGTCGTGACAAACTTGGTAATACATTCTATAATACTATGTAAGATGTATAACTAATCCATAATAATATCATAAATAATACATGAACTATTTCTTCTAATACACCCTACCAAACGACCCCTCGGAGGCTTATATTCACCATGTAGAGGCTTATATCCGTCACTTGGATGCTTATATTCGTTGTTGTGTTCGCCATGTGGGAGTTTATATCCACCACCCGGAGGCTTATATCCACCATGTGGAGGATTATATCCGCCACCTGGAGGCTTATATCCGCCACCTGGGGATTTATATCCACCACCCTGAGGTTTATATCCATTATTGTATTCGCCATGTGGGGTTTATATCCATTATATTTGCTACGTCGGTCAGTGTGTTCATCATTCTTGTTGTCTGATTCAAATGCTACATCAATTGTGAAATTCAAAAATTAGATAATAAATTCAATATTTCAAAGAGATAAATAATAAAATTAGGAAAAAATTATCTTACAGGTCTCAGCCAACTCCCTAGCTACAACCTCTGAGCTTATTGTAGACAGTGAAATTTTATTGATAAATCCATATTAAATTTTGGATTAATCCATAAATTCATGTTATATTGACCAAGTCAAATTATTGGTTGATAAAGTCAGATTAATATTTAAGTAAAAATATATGACTTAAATAAAGTCCAAATTACATTTGAGTCAGTCCATTAAGTTGACAAGACGAGCCCAACTCATGCTCTTTCAAACCCAAGGTTCTCTAAAATTACTTGAAGACCGAAATACCCCAAAACCCTAGTTCACTACTATATAAAGGGGTCTTCATAAGACCAAAAAGAAAAAAGAAGGAAGAAGAAAAAGAAGGACACACACCGAGAAATACATAGAGAATCCTTGCTCTTCAGTGGTGATCTGCAAGTCTTCCGCATACAAAGAAGTCTTCACTCCAAGTGTTAAGCCGCAAGCATTCCATAAAATCAAGAACATCCGTGAATAGAAGAATCAGGGGATTACATATCTTTTCTTAAAGATTTTATAAAGATTGTAACCTTCACATAAATTCAAATACAAATATTGTTGTTTGCTTGCTATTTTCCTTTCCTGTTTGTTGTATTTCAGGGACGAAACTTTAGACGTATACACTTATCATTGCAAAAATAGCCACAAAAAGGCCAAATAATAGAAATGCATTGGAACCCATCATTGTTTTCTTCTTTAAAGCTTAGTCATCATTAAATTACTTGGCAAAAAACTGAGCCATGAATATTTGAAACGAAAACTATCCTTACTCTGGAGGCCCACATAAGAGATTTGGGTTATGATTACTTTATAGTGAAATTTCTCAAAGAGGAAAACATGGTTAAGGCTTTACAAAATGGTCCCTGGTTCGTAAATGGATTATTCCTCTCCGTCAAAAAAATGGTACCCAAAATTTATAGCCTCAGAAGCAGATGAAACGATATCTGCTATCTAGATTCGGCTTCCAGAATTGCCTATTGAATACTACGATCACAAAATTCTTGCGATGAGTGAGATCAAATTAGGAAGACTAGTCAAAACGGATGTATGCACCTCATTCACCCTAAGAGGAAGATATGCACACATCTGTAATGAAGTCCCACTGGGAATCCCCGTTAAAAAAATATATTTTCATAGGTCATCTAAAACAAGGGATACTTTATGAAGGTGATGAAGTGTTATGTGTTTCCTGTGGAAGGCTGGGACACACAATGCAACAATGCCTTTACACTAATCATTCGTACCCCAAATGCAGAAATCAAGAGAAGACGTAACACCAAATCCAATTGCTACTACAACGAAACTACCTGATAATGAGTGGCAGACTGTGACTTTCAAAAAAGGTAAGAAATCAACACGAACAAACACCCAAACAACAAAGGTAAGTAAGAACACAAACATTAAGGCCACAAACGACGATGGTTTCAATGTCAACATTATACACGCAACTACTGGTAGGTTCCTAGACTCCCAATTGCTTAAATATGTAGGGAAAACCCAGACGAACACCATGGCGTTGGAAATCATATGCACTAAAATAGCCAATAAATCTCTACATCAAACTAACTCTTCTTCCAGCCATGATTGGAAAAAAATTAATGCCGACGGCGACGCTTCAAAACTCAGTACTAGCAACAGTAAAGCACACTCCTTTAAGGGAATAGAGTCCCATGGCCCTATATTGACCCCTATTAATGACCCCTATGAATCCTATATCCCCCAAATAATGCCCCCACCTCCAAAAAGGATAATAACCCTTCAAATTCCATAAGTGGCCCCACTGTAGATCGACTTAATACCCCAATATTAGCTGGAGTCAACATGGACACTCCCCCTTCCACATATGGAAACCCCATATCATTATCAAATACTACCAAATCTGGTAATAAGATATTAACCTCTAAATTTAGTAAATCTGGACCTCAGACCATCGTACCACTTTTAGGAGGACCCCATACTTCTATTAATTCCTTAACCCCCAGTTCCCAGATCTCATAAACTTGAAACTTTCAATAAATACTTCCACCTCTATTAACTACCCTAATAACCCTACTATCTCCTCTCTAAATAATGCAAGAACCCCTCGCTCATCTCTAAGACACAGATAAAGACTCCACAACCAAAATCCTTCATTACATACCCACACTGCATCAATGAATCAGAACATACCAATCTCACTCTTCTTGGTAAATGGACTAACTCCGGAAACAACTCTCATTTACTCATCTCACCCACCTTCTCAAACATTCCTTCTAACATCTTGGCTGGAAATGAGCCTTCAAGGCCATTCACTGACCTTCAGTGTCCTTATGGGAGTACAAGAGGCGACGATCATAGTTCAACACCCGGCGTTTCTTGCCCATATAGTGTCGGAAGGAATGCGGGTGGCCATGGAGACATTCAATACTCATGTATGAATGTCGAATGCCCTCCCAACCCCAATGAGCTATCTGTTACCAATAATGCCCTTCTTCCACATCCCGGCCTGGAAACCCCATACCACTACCACCACCATAAATACCATTCATGATAAGAACCCCTCACGTTCTCCCAAACTTTCAGAATCTACAGGAAGTAGACCCTCTTTTCCACCACTAGTTGATGCAGAGACCACCTCGTGGGCAGTTCCTCTATCCCTGAAATCGACACTACCTGAATTAATGGGCAACACAGCTGCTTAAATTCCACAAAACATAGCATCTACATCCCAGGTACCTCATATGAACCTAATACCAGTTCGTCCAATGCGTACCAACACACGAGAAATAGAAGAAACATTAAAGTTAATTAGAGAAACTCGAACGGAGATCTCAGTATTAAAAGAAATAATAATAATGATATACAAAGAGAGATTCGATAAAAAATACATCCTTATTTGTCCGCAGAATCTCTTAAAAAGTTCGATAGATATCAAGACCCCCTTCAATCCAGAAGTAGGGAAATATGTGCTAATCATGAATCCCACAATGTTAAACAATCTGAATGCCTTGCCACATGCAATAAGGAACACTCCACTGATAAATCCACCGAACCTTAACAAATCAATTAATCTAATAATATGGAATTGTAGAGGCGCCAATGGGCCCGACTTCAAAAGAAACTTCATAGCTCTTTTAGATTGGCACAAACCCCCTAGTTGTCCCTCTGGAAACAAAAATGCAATATCACCAAGTGCTGCTTGACGAGTTTCCTTTCAACAAAATGATTGAAGTCCCAGCGATAGGGAACTCTGATGGCATTGTCGTCCTATGGGATGATAACTTCCTGGATATTGATGAAATCGCTACCACTGGGCAGGAAATTCATCCCATGATCAAGGTTAGTACCCATAATGAATATTGGTTACTTAGTTGTATTTATGCTAGTTGCTACAAGAATTTGAGGAAAATCCTTTGGGAGAACTTACGCTCCATCAAGGATAACTACTCGGGAAAATGGCTAATAGGTGGGGACTTTAACGACCTCCTTAATAAAATAGAGTAATTTGGCGGTAACCCCCTGAACACTTCGCGCACCAAGGACTTCTAGTCCATTGTCAACCACTGCGAATTTATTGACTTATGGTTCAAGGGTAGTAAATATACCTGGGTCAATAAAAGATATAGTAATAGGGATAATATAATATTTGAAAGGTTCGATCGCTTTTTTGCGAATAATGACTGGCTCACTTCCTTCCCTGATGCGATGGTGCACTATCTACCTAGAACCCATTCGAACCACTGTCTTATTATGATATCTCTCTATAGGTAAAGACCCCTACCTTCCACTAAAATCTTTAGGTTCGAAACTATTTGGTGTTCCCACCTTGATCTTCCTTTAATAGTGGAGAACACATGGAATACGATTCTCAACCTACTAGAGGCAAGTTCCAACTTCGAGGATGATGTATCCATCTGGAATAAAGAAACCTTCTGAAATATCTTCAAAAAGAGAAAAAACATCCTTAAAAGGATCGAGGGCATACATAAATCTTCCAACTATCTGAATAGCTCCTTCTTCTTAAACCTCGAACAAGATCTCATTAACGACTACAACAATATCCTTAAACAAGAAGAAGACTTTTGGAAACTCAAATCCAGGTTTGATTGGCTTAATGATGGGGATGCCAACACAAAGTTTTTCCATTCAACCACTCTCATTAGGAGAAGAAGAAATAGAATCCAGAGTCTTCAAACAGAAGACAATACCCGAATAGAAGACCCAACACAAATTTTGAACCATATAAAATCCTTCTATTCTTTTCTCTTCAAATCTTGCCACTCGAAATCCAATCTTTACCAGGTACCACTAGGCCCAGTAACCCTCTCTAAAGTTGATAAAGAGCTGATAAATCCCATCCCCTCCGAAGAGGAGATTAGGAAAAAAATTCACTCTTTTAAACCCCTCAAAGCACCTGGGCCAAATGGCCTTCACCCCTATTTCTACCAAAAAATTTGGCACACAGTGGGCCCCTCCGTTGTCTCCTTCTGCAAAAATGCATTTATCAACGAATGTATTCCTGAGAATAGCGATAAAACCTATGTTTGCTTAATCCCTAAATGCAAGAATGCCACTAGCTTAAAAAACTTTCGTCCTACTAGTCTTTGCAACCTTAGCTTTAAGATCGTTACCAAAATAATTTCCTATAGGCTGCAACCTTTCATGAATAAGCTCATAGGACCGTGCCAAACAAGTTCTCTCCAAAATAGGCAGGCCACAAACAATGTCATTATAGTCTAAGAAGTCGTCATCCACTATAAGAGAATGAAAGGGAAATCTGGAAATATGATAGCCAAGATCGACCTAGAAAAAGCTTTTGATAAAGTTGAATGGTCCTTTGTCAGGCACACTCTCCATTACTTTAACTTCCCTACCAATATCATTAACCTCATCATGTTGTGCATAACCAAAAACAAAACAACCATATTATGTAATGGCTCCCGCACAAACTTTTTTAATATATCGAGAGGTCTACGTCAAGGTGATCCCCTATCCCCCTACATATTCATACTATGTATGGAAGTCTTCTCCCACCAAATTAATTAAGCGATAACTCAAAGGAAGTGGTCCCCCATAAAGATTTCTCCTCGTGGGCCACACTTATCCCACCTATTCTTTGCTGATGACTTAGTCCTAATGGCCAAGCAACTAAGAAAATAAGTCATGCCATAGCTAAGATCCTGAAATGCTCTCATGGTATGGTCAAAGTATTAACACCTCCAAATAAAAAGTTCTCTTCTCCAGCAACTGCAATAGCTCTGTCCAAACCATGGTTTCTAACATCTTAAGAATTAAAGCTACGCAGTCTTTTGGTAAATACCTAGGCTTTCCAATTTTCCATAAAAAACCTTCCGCAAACGACTTCCAATTCATCCTAGACAATATGAAATCGCGACTAGCCGGCTAGAAAACTAAATTCCTTAATATGGCGAGACGCTCCACCCTAATTAAGGCCACCCTCAGTAGCATGGCTAACCATGTCATGCAATTTATTATGCTGCCAGTCTCCATTACAAAGCGCATAGACCAAATTCAACGAAACTTCCTCTGGGGTACCACAATGGCTAAAAAGAAACTCCACTTGCTCAGCTGAGATACAATTATTAGAAATAAGGGTACAAGAAGGCTAGGACTACAACAATGTGCTATTAAAAACAGAGCTTTGATCACTAAGTTAGCATGGCGCCTGTACAACCAAAATAACGCATTGTGGGCGTCTCTCCTCACTAAAAAATATACTAGGAATTCGAACCTCCATAAGATCGACAACCACTTAAAATCCTTCACTCCTATTTAGAAAAACATCAGGCTGGGGAAAATGCATAAAGAATAGCAGATGGGACCTTAGCAAAGGAGATGAAATTTCATTCTAGTTTGATAGATGGATTCCCAATAGTAACGCTCTCCATACACTAGTAGCGGGTTCCCTCAATCTTAAGATATACGACCTAATCAAGGACAAAATGTGGTCCCTCGATGATTTATCCCTTGAACTCCCTCCAGCCATTAAGAACCTCGTTAAAGCTATCCATATTCCCCAAAACTCTTTCCCTTAGGATAGAAAGATCTGAGACCTTACTGAAAATGGAGCCTTCTCCACAAAGTCCGCCTATAAAGCCTTGAGGAGCCATAAGAGCGAGTTCAATGCAAACATTAATTATCAATGGCTGTGGAAACTTAGTTGCCCTAATAAAATTAAATTCTTTCTTTGGCTAATTACTCATAATAGGCTACCTACAAATCAACATCTCAACTCTATAGGCACTGTCCCTAGCCACAACTGCTACCTCTTTGGAGAAATTGAAACGGGCAAACATATCTTCATGAGATGCGCCATAGTCCGAAAACATTGGGCAAATCTTAGCATCTTCGACACAATATCCACTGTTGTGACTAAGGATAGCCCAAATTGGTTATATGAAATAGCCCACATCAATACTATGGTCTTAGATATAGATTGGGGTACAAACTTTCCCTTCTTTATGTGGTATATGTGGCTTAACAAAAACAATAACCTGTACCATAATCTGTCTAAGGAGATCCCCCTAACTCTCCCAAAAACTAGAACTCTGGAATTCATTTATTTAGCACAGAGGTATAAATCCCCCAAAGACCCGAACACTAGACCTCACACGGCCCATTGGACACCCCACACATGAAAATTTAAATTAAATATTGATGGCTCCTTTAATGTCAATACCAAAGAAGGGGGCACGTGATGTGTAATAAGAGATAGACAAGAAAGATGGGTGGCAGGGTGCATCTCCAAAGTAAACACAAACTCGGCAACTGGTGCAGAAATCACAACATTACTACACAAATTGCAACTAACCAAGAGATGAAAGATGACCGATATGGAGATCTCTACGGACTCTGTCGAGGTAATGAATATGTTAAATTCTAACTCAAATGCTTATACCAATATTGTTTCTGAATGCAGCGGGCTAATCCTACAATTGGGGAGGCCCAGATCAAGCATGAGTTCCGGGAACAAAACAGGACAGCCAACTTGCTAGCCAAGAAGGGAAAGATGATGAAAGAAAAGCTTTTTGAAGAATGGTCAGTTCCCCCGTGTTTGCTTTGAATGTTTTAGAAGTAGACAATGGTGGAACTCCTTTTGTGAGTGTTAGTAATTCCAGTAACGTTTGTATTACTAATGGATGTATAAATCTAAGACATAACTTAGTCTGTATTGCTACAAGTAATGTGGCTGATCCTGTTGTACCGATGCATATTATATAATGAATATTAACTCGTCTTGGCTACCAAATATAAAATTAAATTAAAGGATATCTTCAATATATTTTCCCTCCCTTTTTGTCTTTTAGATTTCATTTTATACTGTTGCCTGGAAACAATCACAGGAATTTTAGGGCGATAGCGGCGCAGGGTGCCGACTGCCGACTGGTTTCACAGTGCTTTTAAGAGCTGATACGGTGGTGGACGACGCAACGGGGGTGAAACCCTATAACTTTGGTGTGTTTCACGCTGAAAAAATCCTCTGTCCATCACTGTCGAAAAAATTATCCCCAGACAACCACATAACCACTTGATTCAACACAAAACAAGAAATAGAAAAGAAAAAGAGCGGGAGAGATCAACTGAGAATACTTTCTGGGTAGTCATTCAGTCCCAAGGCTATTTGGCTCCGAAAATGTCTATTGGTGCTCGTGAACTTACCATTCTGGGTGACTTCAAGCCATTCGGCTTGATTGCGGAAGCTCTTGATGGCAAACCCTCCGATACTTGTGTGGATGATTATCGTTACTTCCTCTTCAGTCCAGAAGTGACCAAACAAAGAGATGAAGCGGATGAACTCGATTTGCCATCTCCAAGTGACCGGAGCGATCACGAGCTTTTTATAAGAGGGAACAAGTACATTTATCCGTTAAAAACTTCTATTTTTCCATTTTTCAATCTTTTCTCTTTAATTGTTGTTTAAGCTTACAAAATTGCCATCAAGATAGTCGAAATTCTCAGTTTCTTGTTCTGTGAATATCAACATGTAAAATTTGGCTTACTTGTATTCTGTAACATGATTATAGGATTATATGGAGCATAGGTTCACGAGTCTATAAGAGGTTCACATCACCCTCCACAGTGATAAAGGTAACTCTGCAATCATAAAAACTCACTCTTCCATTACCTAGGTTAGAAAATGGTTTTCAAACTTTGAATCAACATTCAGAAAAAAGGTTTTGCTAGTTGTATCACCTTATTGAGTTAACCCATTTTTTTCATATGCTTTCGTCCTTTGACGTCTTTTTTTCCTTCCATAAATCATGTAATGGTCTTTCTTTCCCACCTTACCTTAATTGTGTCTCAGCCGAGCGTAAGGAACACTTATCGCTCGGTGAATCAGCAAAACTAGCTCAAGTCATGGCTGGCTTAACTGAAAATTAATTTTGAGCCATGTGAATGAAAATGTAGCCGTCTCATCTGCAACTATTGATATTCTTACTTTAGATACATTGTCAAATGTGCAATAAATATGCGAATGACTGACTTGCTTAGAATGTTGAGATGAATCTGTGCAGTTTGGGTTATAATTAGCATTTGCAGCTCTTCTGTATGGCTGATATGTGGTTTCACATAAATTTACATGTCCTTGTAGTATTCTCCAATTTTATTTTCGTTCATTTCTTGCTCTGGTAGGTCCTCTCCACCCTCCATTTTAGTGCTGTGCTTAGCTTATGGCACATCTCACATATATGGAACTTCATTTATGATTCTTATTAATTACTTATTTTTTGATGAAGTTTCATTCATTACTCTTTTTAATCATTTGTCATGTGCATTCTTTCCAATTTTCTAGACGGATGTATAATCAACTTTTAATGGTATTTTAGGCATGCTGGTGTCGGATGGGCGATACTTCAGACACTGTTCTGTGCATTCTACAGAGTGATAGTTTGTCAATTTATGACACGTCAGGTGACTGAACCAGTTTTACTGTTGCATGTTTTATTTTAGTGGAGCTTCTCTCCACATATTGAGTAGTCTCACTGTATGTAAAGATTTTCTTTAGAATTAAGAATTTGATTTACTAGTTAATTGAATATAAGGGGAGAATCTGAGATGCTGAATGAGGCTTTCTTGGCAGTTTAAAGAATAGCTGAGTACAAAGGAGGCCAAAATGGGCTATAATTCTTCTTTTAGAATTTTCCATTACCAAACCCATGGCAACCTTTTTAGTATTTAATTTTTCCTCTTTTTGTCCAAGTGAATTCCTGTTTGTTTTACCATTCCAATCGGTTGTTAGAGGAACGTTACAATGGTTGAGTGGTTTGCCTTGTAGGTGAAGTAACATCTGTTCCTCTTCCTCGTAGCATCACCTCCATATGGCCTCTTCCATATGGTTTACTCCTCCAACAGGCACCTGAAGGGAGCTCGCAAGCACATATCCATTTTTCGTCTATGAGCCCACTTTTAAGTGCTCGTAATACAATCCGTTCAAAAAGGGATGTTAGTACTCAGCAGAATTATACTGCTGTACATGGTTTAGATTTTACTATCAAGGGAGATGGGTCTTCAATGTCCTCACATCTGATATTAAAGGATCCACTGGAAGAACCTCAGGTATACATGATGCGTTATTTGGCCCCCATTCTGTATCTATTGTTTTTATTTGTATTGTTTTATTTTCTGTATTAGTCTGTTTCTAATCTTGGGTTTTGGTAATATTAAACTGTAATCCAATTGTATTTTCCATTTTTCAGCTGAAGAGGTGGAATTTTCATCCCAGTTTTTTATTCCAATTTTGATAATAGTGTACTTCTTTTATTGTGATTATCACAGCCAACCTATATTGAGGAGAGGGGGAAATTGAACTTTAACAAAGAAGTTGATGAAAGGACCATTTGGACTGGAGATTGTGTCCCCCTGATGGCGTCATACAACAAAGGTTTTTCCTATTTATTTTCAATCAACTGTTAGATTGTCCCTTCTTTGCTGGTTGACAAAAGAGATAATGGAGTGCATTCATTGTCTCTGAATTACTATGCAGCTAAGCTTCAGCATTCTTTATGGGTTGTTGAAACCATCAACTCTAACATTGAAATGGGAAATTCTAGATTTCCTGATGTTCCCCTTGGAGTGCTAACGAAGCAATTTTCATTCCGGAGGATATGGCAAGGAAAGGGTTCACAAACAGCTGCTAGTAAGGTGTTGATTATTATCGACTCTTTTGTTGCTTGATGAAAAGAATGTCATGCTTCTTTCTATACAGTCATATTTGGGAAATGAATTTAGTGAACAATGCATCTTCATTTTATAGTTCCAATTCGTGCTAAATAATATGTTTTCAGAATACTGGACTTGAAGGTCCACAGTGAACCATAGTGATCTAATCTGGAGTTCTAATTGAAATGCTAAGAACCTCAGCATTAGGTGATCAAGAAGAAGTGGCCATAATCTATTGTTATAATCTTATGATACCGATACTGATTTTATATGATTATTATTAGAAAGATACTAGGTAGTGGTAACTTCTACTACTACAATTTTTGACTTATGCGTCAAACTTATATTGATAAGGGTAAAATTTTACGTTGAACAGATGGAAACTTTGTAAATGGTTCTCGGGTGTCGTAGTTTGGCACATCATTCTGAACTTATAAAAAGATAATTTATGTCTAATTAGAAATTACTATAGGTTTGATGAAAGCCTAGTTTGTGAAGAAATGTCATGGGGCCTGGTCCTCGCCAGGGAAACTTCAAAACAAGTGAAATCTTGGTATTCAAAATCCTTAGTGGAGTCGTTGAAAATAGTCCATAGCCTGTACTGTTTGTCACTAAGCCGATGTAATGGACTTTTCCCTCAGCGACATCAAACCAGCCTTAGCTTAGGTTTGGTGAAACCAGGAAGGATCAAAGAGGTTTTGAATGCTGGAATAGGGATGGAAATGCAGGAAGAAAGGAGGAGAGATGGAAGATTGTCTCATCTTATATATGGTGGACAGTATGGCTAGAGAGGAACCAGAGATGTTTTGAAGGAAAACAGAGCAGCATACAAAGATTTAAGTTTAATTGTTTAGCTCTGTATTATTTTTGGTGTAAACAAGTAGTTTTAGATAGCTCAGAAGCAATCAGCACAACTATAGACTGGTTATAACTTGGTAGTATTAGGCTCCTATGTAATTATAACACTTTTGGTTTTGGAGGGGAACTACACTTTTGAGCTAGTATTCCTGTGGATAAATATAGACTAACTGTTACTTTTCTCAATTTTTTTTCACTATTCTGCTTGACAGGGCATTACTCTCCAAGATGAGCACATTTTAGGTTTTTCTTCCTAGTGTCCTTACTTGGTTGTACATAGCATAAAAATATAGGTGAACTGTGGCGTCTAACTTCCAAGTTTATAATCATATCTCCATAAGAATTAGGAGGTGCCAAATATATAAAAAATAAAAAAATAAAATCATATCTCCATGAATGATTTCATATATCTTTGTCCTTATATATGTGCTTGTCATTTAGAGCGCCATGTAATTCTCTCAGGTGTTTCTAGCAACTGATGATGATGCATCACCCATTATTTGCTTTCTACTCCAAGAGCAAAAAAAGTTGTTGTCTCTGCGGCTTCAGACTGTAGAAATAAATACCGAAGTTATCTATGACATTAAGCCTGACATGAGTTGGAGCATACCAGCAATTTCTGCAGCACCAGTTGTTGTCACTAGACCAGGGTTAGTTTTTACTATGTATTTTGGTTTTCTGTAGCCATGTTACTACTTTTGTGTCTTGACTGCCAATTCTAATCTTCAGAGTTAAAGTGGGCGGACTTCCATTTGTGGACATTGTCGTGCTGACATCAGAAAACACTCTTCTTCTATATGTAAGTTCTATGGCTATCTTACATAACTTGACCCGCTAGTAGAAGACAAATTCTACACCATGACTTGCATTCCTCTTGTCTTCCCTGTCAAAGTGGAGAACTTCCATTTGATGCATCCTAGAATATTTGCATCAGGAATATGTCTACCCTCTGTATTCACTTTGCTTCTGGCTGAAGATATTGGTGACTCTACTTTGCAAAAGTTATTTCTTTGTGTGCTAAATGCTAATGTTCTGTTATCTTCTCCACACAAGTTCTTTGGCTAAAAGGTTAAACTTTTACGGTATCTGGTATGTTTGCAGCAACTATTGTTTTGCTCTCTAAACTCCCTTTTTCCTTTTAAATTTTTTGTATGAATTGTTGTTAGGAATTGTGTAGCTTTTTTGATTTCTCTCTTGTTTACAGTTGGTATAACTTAATAATGTTCATCACTTGTGATGAAGAATTAAGATGAGATGGGACAGAGGGAAAACTAGAAGTTAGTGAAGAAGAATATGTGAATAATTTGTGTTGTCAAATACACTACAAGAGGTCATACAAGTAACAACAACAACATACCCAGTGAAATCCCACAAGTGGGGTCTGGGAGGGTAGAATGTATGCTGACCTTACCACTACCTCGTGGAGGTAGAAAAACTATTTTCAAAAGACCCATGGTTCAAGTGCAGCAAATTTAGATACAAGGAAGAAAATATAGCAAGTAACAAGGAAACAATGCAAAGTCTACCGGAAGGGAGCAACAACAACAATAACAAAATAGTGCGATAATCGAAACACAATAAACAACATACTAGGATATATTATTGAAACAATAATAAACAATGATGAATGTAAAAAACAAGAACTACAGTACTACAACTAGTACATTGGCAAACACCAACCACCCTAAGCAAGACAACACTACACTACCAACTAACCTTCTACCCTAATACATGTCCTTTAAACCCTCCTATCTAAGGTCATGTTCTCGATAACCTAAAGCTGGGTCATATCCTGTCTTATCACCTCTTCCTAATATTTTTTCGGACTCCTTTGCCTCTCCTCGTACCCTCTATAACCAACCTCTCGCACCTTCTCACTGGTGCATCCACACATCTCCTCTTCACATGTCCAAACCATCCGAGTCTCACTCTTTCATCTTGTCCACCACGGAGTGACTCCCACCTTATTCCGAATATCCTCATTTCTAATCTTATCGCTTCTAGTATGATCACACAACAACCTCAACATCCTCATCTTCGCAACATGTATCTTCTGAATATGGCATAATGCATTACTCCTGTTTTCCGAACGTGTGAATTCTTGTCTGGACAACACTCCGCCCAATACAACCTAGTTGATCTGACCACCACCTTATAAAACTTCCTTTTAAGTCTTGGTGGCATATCCTTATCACACAAGACACTGGATATGAGATTCCATTTCATCCACCCCGCTCCAATACAATGTGTAACATCATCATCAACTATCAATCTCCCCATTTTATTGGATTATCAACCCCTCGTTCAGAAGATGCATGAAGATGTAGAGGTGGATGTGTGATCATACTAGGAGCGATAAAATTAGAAATGAGGATATTCAGAATATGGTGGGAGTGGCCTCCGTGTTGGAAAGATGAGGGAAGCGAGACTGAGATGGTTTGAGCATATGAAGAGGAGGTGCGCTGACGCCCTAGTGAGGAGGTGCGAGAGGTTGGTTGTAGGGGGTAAGCGGAGGGGTAGACATAGGCTAAAAAAGTATTGGGGAGAGGTGATTAGACTGGACATGACACAACTTCATATTATCAAGGACACGACTCTAGATAGGAAGGAGTGAATGTCGCGTATTAGGGTAGAAGGTTAGTAGGGGTAGAGTGTTGTCTTGCCTTGCCAAGGTTGTTGCGTGGTACTAGTCGTACCCTTGTAGTTCTTGCCATATATTGTTTATTGTGTTTTGATTATCACACTATTTTTTTTTTGAGAAAGGTAACTTGTATTATACACAGAAGAATACACAAGGAGTATTCTAGTAATACTTACATCCAGAAGTTGCAAAAGAAAGAACTCCTATGAAGGTCATAAGTACTCTAAAATACTAGGAATATCCTCTGCATCTTGAGGATATTCATGTTTACACCAAAAAATAAAAAGAACCAGACAATTCAGCTTCAAATTCTGCATAGGCCAGCTCTTGTTTTTAAAACATCTCTGGTTCCTCTCCATCCATATAGACCACCAAATTCAGGCAGGGACAATCTTCCATCTCTCCCTGTGATTATCACACTATTTTTGCTGCTGTTACTGTCTCTTTTTTGTAGACTTTACATTGCTTTTCTTATTAACTGCTATGCTTTCTTCATTGTTTTTCTTCTTTTTGTACTTGACTTTGATGCATTTGAGCCGAGGGCCTTTCGGAAGCAATCTCTCTACCTCCAACGAGGTAGTGGTAAGGTCTGCGTACACTCTACACTCCTCAGACCCCACTTAGTTGAATTTCACTGGGTATGTTGTTGTATATTTGGAAGTTTATGTGGAAAGATGTCATCATCTTTGTGCATCACTTCCACTTACTAGGTGATGCTTGATTTGCTCATGAAATATGATATGCCACCTTTTAAAATTGCAGTGCGGGAAGCAATGCCTTTGTGAGTTCAAGTTGTCTCACCTTGGCAAAGATCAGGTTTTGCATGATCCTAAAATTGTTGGGTTAGCAGATGCTGTTGAGGAGCGTATCAATGTAATTGTGAACAGTGGACGGGTATGATTGCTGACTTTATTTGGCTTTTTGTATTTTAGGCTAAAGTAGTTTTGTAAGTTTCTCATTGTGACTGCTGTGTCCCATTTTGTGACTGTTACCAGTCATGGGACAAACATCAGATGATGAGATTGTGAGTCTCTATCAAGTTTACCATGTTGCTTTAATTCCATGAGCGTTAGATGACTAGGATGAGTCACTAAATTTCTATATCATATAAAATAATGAAATTATCTGTGCAAAAGATAAGTACTGAGAACTTCATGCTATTGAAACATAAGGGTAGAGTTTTATATTTTCCTTTCTGATGGCTAACTATGTGGTAGCTTTTGATGTGTATATTTCAATGAAGAATGTCTTTCCACGTTTCTGCAATCATCTAGGTGAAGATTGATAAGTGTATTTTTATCTGCTACAAACTGTCATATTGAAGTAACATTTATTAGGGACTACAGTTTGTTTGAATGGAATAGGATAAAAATAAGAGATGTAGCTTTCCACTGCAAACTTGGGGAAATGTCACTTTCAGGGAAATTTCACTTGTAGGACATAGCATAACTAGAAGAAATTACTTTCTCACCAACCACTTTGGCCTAATCATCCCATTTGGTCAAACAGCAATTAAGGTGAAGTAGGGTTAGGAATGAAGAACCATTTATGACTAACAGGTCCACTAAACCAAAAAATTAATGAAGAAGATGCCTATCGACAAAGCGGTGAGTTGGAGTTGGAACAAGTCCCACTGAGAGGTGACAAGTGGACGTTCCCAAAATGTGTTATATCGGGTAAATTCAATATAATTGACACTTGTTGGCATTCCAACCTATCTTCTCTTTTCAGGGCTGTGATGGTACTAAGTTATCACGGTTGGAAATGTTTCTTCTTTTGTCCGTTGTTTTTGAATTATCTTAATCTCATTGTTATAGGTTCTGCATATGCTGCAAAATCTCATATAGACTTTAGGTATATTGTTTGTTAGATAGTTAGCGTATATAATAATATATTAAGTGTCCCACATTAGTATGGATATGGATCCGCCGTTAATGCTCCAGTGCTTTTAAAGCCCTCACAGTTAAAAGTGTAAAAGTAAGGCAATAAGACAGAGATGTTTGTGGAGATCAAAATCTGTTATCACTAACTCAAAATCTCACATCAGAAGATAATGTTGAGGAAAAGGTGCAAAATATAGTAGTAATTGTGCTAGGTTGTAATTGATGTTTCGGATGGGAAGGGGAGAGAGGGTGGGTGGGGTTGCAGGGTGTAGGTGAGGCAAGCCGAGTTTCATCAAAACATTGCACACGAAGCCGAGCTAAGGAGTTCGTAGACTTTTTGTGGAGTCATTACTTGGAAGGCTTGGAAGACTACTCAGAGTAGGGAGAAAAGGGATATGTATGCAAAGAGGCTATTCTTAAAATACAAGCCCCATGCCTAAGAAGGCCCTTATTTCATTAAGGGTATTTATGTAGTAGTTAGTCTAGACCTATAAATAGGTGAGAATAGCTCATTTAGACTTGGATTATGTTGTTTGATAATTTGAGTTCACTCTTGAGAGAGTTGAGTGTGAGGCCGAGGGCTTTGTTGCTTGAAATTATTAATAGATTGCTTGCAAGAGGAAACCTTCTTCTTGAGGGTTCATCTCAATGTATAGGTGTTTGTTGGATTCAATTATTTATTTTTGATGAAGTAAGTAGATTCACTTAAAGGCATCAAGAAGATGCAAGCTTTACGTTGGGTTCAATTAATCGGAGGTTGTAGCTTTAATATAATTATAGTTGCCCAGTAATTCCCATCTTGTGTCTTGCTTTCTATCCTTATCTTTATTTCTTGTTCTTAGAATTAGGGTTCAACTTCCACTTTCGATATTACATCAGTCGGGATGGAGACAGTCTGCTTTAAGTTGTTATCCTCAAATCTATTATTTTTTATAACCATATGTAGTCTGATATAGGTCTCTGGAGTTTCTGACCAGGATGGTATTATGATTCCCTTCTTTCTTTTGGTACTTCAGATTTACCGATGTACTTGGCGACGCAATCCATCATCGTCCTTGGCAAATGATTGTATCACTGCAATGGCTGAGGGGCTGAACTCTACGTTGTATAATCACTTTCTTGTTCTCCTTTGGCGCAATGGAGATCAAACATATCTCAGTGGGGCGGATATGACTGCTGATTCTGAGTGGGAATCCTTTCAAAGCGTAATAAAACGAATATGCAAAGAGTCTGGTCATACTTCTGAAAAACTTTCAGATTCTGTTTCATGCTCTTCATGGGAGTTTCTTATTAACAGCAGATATCATAAGCAATACAGCAAAAGTTATCCTATATCTGGATTTTCAGAAACTTCAATTGATCAGCAGGGATTGTATTCACCTGGATCATCCATGGGTACATCAGATAATGGTGGAAGCTCGTTGTATGCTGAATTAGTGACTGAGACCCTAGATACACTGCATACTGTATACGAAAGTTTGAAACTAGACAATCTTCGTAAACGGTAACTTTCTTATTCGTACATCTATTGTTTCATCAGCTCATTGGTCATGTTAAACCATCTTCTATGTTCATTTTTCATCTGGGTTGTTAATACTAATTCTTTGTGACTCTTCACAAATATTATTGCGAATAACACATTGCTCTCTCTGCGCAAAGTATCAGAAGAATCTGGTCTGTGGTTCCTGCTTATATTTTGTGGTGCTTATGATTGGAAAGAAACCAAAAATGTTTTGATGGTATTGCAACTGGCCAGTCTTAATCTCAAGGCCAGATGCCTGACTACTCTTTCTGGATGGGTTAATCTTACCCCTGTATATAACCCAGATTCTTTTTTGGATTTTTTTAGCTCTTTAGTCTTGTGTTAGACCTTTGATTTGTCAGCTCTTTAGACTTATGTTAGGTTTTTGTTATCTTTTTATGAGCTGATATCTCCCCCTCTTGTGTAACTAAGCATCTCCTTGATGCCTTTGTGATTTATAAAGCGCTTCTTAAAAAAAAGAACACAATTGAAGGGGAAAACATATTTCAAGTAAGGAAACCAAATCTGGAAGTTAATTTTTCATATTTAAAGCCTACTATCCTCCTATGTTTACCAAAAACAATGTTGTTCTATCTGTGTTACCTGAAAGAGGCAGAGAAAAGAGAGGAATCAATTCCAGCTTATCTTCTCACATTTGACCTTGTATAGAATGTCTTCTATATCTAACTGTTCACATCTACTGTTAAGTTCAGCTTTGATGCCCTTTCTCACTGTACATGTCGTAAATCCTTCTGTTTATCCCATAAGAAATAACACCAAAACCCTCTTTGATATATTTTTATACATTTAACTGAAAATTGGAGCCCTTCTTAGGAGGCATAAGATGGCAAAATTGTAAATATTTAGTGGAGCCTTTATAGAATGAGACTGATGTCTGTGAAATATAATTCAACTGTGACCAATGTCAAGATATTTGTATCATCGGTTGAGTTGGACAGGATGGATGCTGAGAAAGTTTTGAGCTCTTCTGCTGATCTAACTTTCTTTGGATCTCTAAGCCACTTTTTTTTTTTTGTAATGTTGGTCCGTGAATTGAGTGGCTAATGGAGGACACAGTGGCTAGAATTATAGCTTATCTGCCATCAGAATTATACTAAAAACTTGTAAATTATTATCTCTGAGTAGAAATATTTTAATTATGAAACTGCTTATCTTTTTTTTCCCTCACAATTTCATCATAGTTCTGGAGATATGGATTGACCAGATGCCATAGAAAGTGATCTGCATTGCTCTTGCAAATAATTAGGAAAAAAGAAAAAAAAAGAGAGGATGGTGTCACATAACATAGGTTGTTTGGCCGTCACTTTGGCATTTCTGTGGAGTCCTTTGTTTTTTCATTTACTTCCAATGATTTGTTTGTTATCCAATAACCAGGTATCCGTAAAACGTAAAATTGCAAGAATCTCTCTATAGATGAGCTGTTTGCTGTAATATGATGTATTTGGCTGAGTAGGAGAACCCTCCGTGAGTCCCTGAGAAAAAATGAAAATGAAAAACAAAGGAGCAAGTTATGCATGAGTTTATATCTTTTGGTCTTGTCGGTTTGCAACTCTATGGTTGATAGTTGTTGGGGTAATTTTGAATCAGAACTCAGGTTGTTTCCAACTGAAAACTTTTATCAACATCATATGATTGACTTTATAAGCCATCTCCCTTTGCCAGGGTAGGGAGGTTGAATGCCTCTGCTCTGGATCATTGAGTTTCTAGTGGGTAAAACATATCTTGCCAATGAATCGGCATTGTGTTTAGGACTCAGTGTTAACAGTTTAACATAGTCTTGCTTATCGACAATCCCACCAAGGCAACTACACATACCTATAAGCCAAGCAACTAATAAGAAAACGAAAGGTACCTTTGTAGTAGAGCTCAACGCTTAGAAGTTAAGAAGTAAAGCAGTTTCTGTTGAGGAACTACTCCGAACTAGCTCTACTTGAAAAGTGAATAACTCAACCCTTTGCTTGCTACTATTTGTGCTGAGAAATTTTATACTGAATTAACACATTTACCTCTGCAGTTTTCCTGATGTGACCGATTAAAGTTTTCTTGATGTATCAGTAAAATTCTTTTGCATACTGTGGTTCCATTATCTCATATCATCCACTTAATATACTTAACTTAATGCAGAGATTTGGGTCTTCTGGTGGTTCTATTATGTGATATTGCAGCTTTCCTGCGCGAAGATTGCTACTTGGATCATTACATACGCGACTTTCCTTGCCTCTCAAAAGTATCTCTGACCTCATCCTCCAAGAGAATACCTCCTAGTTTATTCAGGTGGCTTGAGTCCTGCCTGAAGCATGGGTGCAGTTCTGCTAGTATTAGTCATCTCCCATCTTTGATCTTCAGAGATGGAAGTTCTGTTGTCAACTGGGGACGGAAAATTGTATCATTCTATAGCCTGTTATGTGGTGCTGAGCTATTGGGGAAGAGGCTATCTTCTGGTGTTTCTTGTGCTATTGCATCTGGATCGTTTAATACTCCGGAGGAACTAACTGTCTTGTCAATGGTTGGAGAAAGAGTAGGTCTACAACAGTTAGACTTGTTACCTGCTGGAGTCTCTCTTCCTCTGCGAGATGTAAGTGAAGAGCTAAAAGAATTTACATCCAATTTCCTATCCAAAATAAAGAAGTGCAAAATTTGGATATTCTGATCTATTCACCCTAACACACAAATATGACTGGAAGGGTGTTACATAATGATATCTTTGTACCCTTAATGGATGTAGAATCTTCTGCTTTTAATTGCAGCAGTTCACATCACATAGTTATACTCAGATGTTTCCATGCATTCAAGATCTTCTTTTTTATTTGAGTTGGTTTTTAATTAAAGAAGGGGTGATTTTGTTCTTATGCAGGCATTGGATAAATGCCGTGATTCTCCTCCAATAGATTGGCCTGCTGCTGCATATGTTCTTCTTGGTCGGGAGGATTTGGCTTTCTCACGGTTAGCATATTCAAGAAAATCTGTGGAGCTTGAGCCCCATATGAATGTAAATATGACATGTATGTCCGCTCCTTACATGTTGAACCTGCATCCGGTGACAATTCCTTCCTCAATATCTGACACAATACAGTCAGAGGATAACAAGCTAGAGGATGTAGATTCTGTTGAGGGATATGTGGCTGATGGTATGGAACATATTTTTAACTCTGGCATCCAGTTGCGTTATGGTCGCGATCTGCGATTGAATGAGGTCAGTTTATTGATATTGTGCATGACTGAAAATAGATGTTTGCAGGCACTGCTTTGCAGTAAATATAACCCTGCCTCACTTTTAGGAGTGCTATCCATGAGTTTGACCTGATGTTAGAGTCATACTTCCCTGAACTGGGTAGCTATCTGATTACGCTTGTCAAGAGTCGATCCACCTACATTTCGTTATGGAAACCTGACTGTCATGTCAGTTTTATATATGACGAGCTTGACCCTCTGTGTATTGTCCTTTTTTTTTCTGATGAAGTAAGTTTTGTATTAAAAGGCATCAAGAAGATGCAAACAGATTCCATAATCAAATGGTGAGAACTTCAGGTACTGCAAGAACCTAGTATGAACTGGGAGTTAAATGAGAAGCAAAAACTCAAGGCTGCTAAGCCACTGAGCGGGAGCTGATAAAATCTGAAAGGGGAATAGTGCCATTTACAGGGGAAAGATTGCTCCAACTAAAAATATTCATCAAACATATGGTTTTAAGAGAGCAGTAAGAGTTGAAGTCTGAAGTCCCATCAAAACATCTTCTATTCCTCTCTGTCCATAAACACCAAAAAAAATACAAGCTGGGATCATTTGCCAGATCTTCTTGATGGATTTATCCACTTTCCACAAACTCTACCTTTCAACTGCTTAGTTTAAATTGGAGAGGGGTTGTTCAGCTGATTGCAAAAACTGATAAAAACATAAGCCAAAGGTCAGCTGCGACAGGACAGTGCAACAACAGGTGGTTTACTGTCTATATATTGTGGTGACACATAAAGCATCTGCTCACCACCTGAAAACCTTTTTTTCTTGAAATTATCATGAGTTATAATGGCATTATGAAGGGATGTCCAAGTGAAGCATTTAACTTTTGGGGCGGAGTTTTGTCTTCCAAACCAGTTTCCAAGGCCTAAGACCAGTCATTCCATCAGCTGCATTAATGTGACTATAACCTGCTTTCACTGTATAAGTCCCTTTGCTTGAGTCTCCCCATCTTAAGGACCCGTTTGGCCATAGATTTCCCAAGTAAAATTGGTAAAAAGTGTTTGTCCATATAATTTGCCATTATTTGGCAAATATTTTTGGCAAATAACCCAAATTCTCAAATACTAGAAAAAACTAGTATTTGGGTCAAATCTCATTATTTGGGAACTTTTAAAAATTCAAATTCTACACCAAACTTTTATCTTTTACAAAAACACCTTCTATAGTATTTGTTTGTGTTGTATTACATAATTTTTTACGTGAACACCAAAGCAGTGATGAAATATTCAGTGAATATGAAAGTGATGATATGGTTGTTGATGAAAATGACGAACAATCGGCTTAGAGTAATAAAGTCATGTGCTTCGTCTACTTCACGATGTATGGAATGATGCTTCTTGCACTCACTCCAAACTACCGTATTGCTCCAATGTCATGGAAACTACTTGTTATTTGTTGCAACGAAGATCCAATTGACCTGTTGCGGAAGTCATGAATCTTGTTACGTCGACGTTTCTATCTTGCTATTTAATACAAACCTATGGTTAATTTTGATAGTTTTTAAAATTTATGAGTATAAATCATATTTATTAAAAAAGTGAAATATATTTCCCAAATATTATGGCCAAACACATGGTGAAATTTCACCCAAATTCTCACCCAAATAATATTTGCCAAAAATATTTGGAAATCTATGGCCAAACGCTAGCTAAGTTGTCTGGAAGTTGAAGATTCATTGAGAAGTCTGCCAGTAGTTCTTACAAACCAATGAGTTCCCCCCAGCTTCCACCTTGTAAGTTTCTTCTGAACTGAATATCCAAGATGCTGCCTTCCTTGTTTTCAGCTATTGAGGAGTCTGGCTCAGTGGCTTTTAGGAACAGCCTAGGGTGGGAATCTTTGAGGGCCTGATTGATCACCCATTTATCCTTCCAAAACTTGGCAGTAGAGCCATTTCCAACCTTAAAGGATACCTGTTAATAGAAATCATCCTTCAGATTGTTAATATGCTTCCAAGGACCAACTCCATGGAGGGGTCTACTCTTTTGGTGCACCAATTATCTAATTTGTCATATTTAGCATGGCCCACTTCTTTCCAAAGGTTTGATTCTCCATGTCCAGAAACCACCACTTTAAAAGGGGATGCTAACTTCAATAATTTGAAACAAGTACCCCTCCAAAGATTGAGTTCAGACCACATTCCATTAGCCTTGTTGGGTGGATCTTGGGAGAGAAACAAGAACTATTTCAAATTTGAAAACTGGTGGCTTGAAACAGAAGGTTTTGTTGACAGAGTGAAAGGATGGTGGGATTCTTTCAACTTCACTGGAAGACCTGACCATGTTTTAGCATCCAAACTCAAAGCTGTTAAAACTAAACTAAAGGAATGGAGGAAATATGATGCTGGAAATTTGAGCAATCAGCGGAAAAAGCTACTTGAACAAATGGCAGTAATAGATGCAAATAGAGAAGATAGAATTCTCACAGAGGAAGACATAACAAAGAAGGCAAGGATTATGTTGGAGTATGAGGAGCTGGTCAAAAGGGAAGAAAGTTTGTGGAGACAAAAATCAAGAGCCTTGTGGCTCAAAGAAGGGGACAAGAACACCAAGTTTTTTCACAGAATAGCAAATGCACATAGAAGATATAATGACATAGATCAGCGCATGGTACAGGGAGAAATCACTCAAGAGCCACACAAAATTGATGGGGAAATCATTAATTTCTATAAAAAATTGTACACGGAAATTGCTCAATGGAGGCCTACTCTTCAAGATGCCCAATATCCAGTTATAACAGAGGAGGAAAAGGAAGCTTTACAAGCCAACTTTGAAGAGAGTGAATTATTAAGATGTCTGAAGATGTGTGCAGTGTATAAGGCACCTGGTCCTGATGGATTCACTATGGGATTCTTCATCAAGTGTTGGGAAATTGTTAAACAAGACATAATGGATACTTTTCAAAACTTCCATGAACAAGAAGTTTTTGAGAAAAGCTTTAATGCAACATTCATTGCACTCATACCAAAGAAGAAAGGAGCAAATGAGCTAAGGGACTTCAGACCTATAAGCCTGATAGGTAGCATGTACAAACTACTCTCCAAAGTACTGACTGAGATGCTGAAAGGAGTGATTGGTAAATTGGTTGATTCCCAACAGATGGCATTTATTAAAGGTCGACAGATCATGGATGCTGTGTTGATTGCTAATGAAGCTATAGATTCCAGAATCAAACAGAAGAAGCCTGGTATACTATGCAAGCTGGACATAGAGAAAGCATATGATCATGTCAACTGGAGGTATTTACTGAAGATTCTGGAAAAAATGTGCTTCAGACAGAAATGGTTGAGATGGATAAAGTATTGTATCTCAACCGTCAAGTTTTCCGTGCTTATTAATGGAGCCCCTACAGGATTTTTCAATACTCAGAGAGGTCTCAGGCAAGGTGACCGTTTATCACCTTTTTTGTTTTTAATCACTATGGATGGGCTGAATAGTATGATCAAAACAACAAACAACAGAGCCTGGTTGAAAGGCTTTGATGTTGCCAGAGAGGGTGGTGACAGTTTGGAGGTAACACACCTACAATATGCAGATGATACCCTAATTTTTTGTGATGCTGAGGAACAACAACTGAAATATTTGAGGGTTATACTGATTCTATTTGAAGGGATGTCTGGATTACATTATCAACTGGAGGAAGAGTTTCGTGTATCCAGTCAATGAAGTCACAAATATGAACTGCCTAGCAGCAATCCTTATTGGGGAAATTGGTACTCTGCCAACAACTTACTTGGGCATGCCTCTAGATGGAAACTCCAACTCCTTTGATATATGGAATGGTGTGCTGGAGAAGTGTAAAAAGAAATTGGCTAGATGGAAAACTCAATATATGTCTTTCGGAGGTAGATTGACTCTCATCAATTCAGTCTTAGATTCCTTGCCAACTTACATGATGACCTTGTTCCCAATACCAACAAGAGTCATCAAGAGATTGGACAGTATCATGATAAAATTCCTATGGCATGGCAACAAGGAAAGGAAAGGCTTCAATTTGGTGAAGTGGTAAGTAGTGATAACTGACAAGAAGGTAGGGGGTTTGGGGATAAAGAAACAAGAAGGTAGGGGGTTTGGGGATAAAAAACTTGAAGGTACAGAGTAAAGCTCTCAAAATGAAATGGTTGTGGAAGTTTGCCAATGAAAATCAGATGCTATGGAAAAGGGTAATAAGTGCAAAATATGAAGGTGAAGATATGTGGATGACCAAAGAAGTGACTACACCTTATGGAGTGAGTTTGTGGAGATCAATAAGAGACATGTGGGATGAAGTTAAGAGTAATGCAAGGATCAAAGCTGTAGATGGAAGCAAGACAAGATTCTGGAAAGATGAGTGGCATGAAAAGGGAAACCTGGAAGTACTTTTCCCTGACATATACAATATAGTTTTTGGACAACACAATACTATAGCAGAGTTATGGACAAATCAGGGGTGGAGCTTCAATTTCAGAAGACAATTCAATGACCTGGAAATAGCAAGAGTGGCGGAATTTCTCAACACTGTGGAAGCTTTTAATGGGCTACAAACAGGGGAAGATGTTATGTGGTGGAAGGGAAATAGCAGAGGGGAATTCAAAGTTAACTCAGCCTACAAGTTGATGGATCAGACAAACCAACAAACATACAGTTGGCCATGGAAACAAATATGGAGAAGCAAAATACCTCATAAAATCTCATGCTTCATATGGTTATTGGCCAAAGAAGCTGCTCTGACTTAAGATAACTTGAAGAAAAGAGGGATAACCTTATGCTCTAGTTGTTTTCTTTGTGAGGAGGCATTAGAGACGGTGAACCATCTGTTCCTACACTGCAAGTATACCCAACAACTATGGAGGTTTTTTTTGAACCTCAAAGGCATCTCCTGGACCATGCCCATGAAGGTCTCAGAGGCTTCGAAGAGTTGGGAGGCAGCAGGGGTGAATGCAAAGGACAGAAACAGATGGAGAATTATCCCTGCTATTATATGGTGGACTATTTGGAAAGAAAGGAATTCTAGGTGTTTTGAGAGCATAGAGAATGATGTCCAGACAGTCAAGTTAAACTGCATTTTATTGTTATGTTTTTGGTGTAATCAAGTATAGTCCAATGACACTGTATCAGTAATTAATGTTTTAGACTCAATATAGACTGAAACAAGTGGAAAAAGAGACATCTGTATATAATGGTTTCAGTACAACCCATGTACTGTTTTGTGATATAATACAAAGTTACCTATTTCAAAAAAAGAGGGGAGCGGGGGAGGTATGAGTAGGGTATTTGAATGTTGCTTCATTTTGTTTCTTGTTATTGAAATCTCAACACATATCTAATGATAGGTTCTCCTTAATTTTATCTGCAATACTAACACTTTTCTTATCTTTTCTTTAATTATGAACAGACCAGTGCATTTGAAGGGTCAGTTTTCACTCATTCAGATGTCAAGCCTGGGATGGTTGTAAAAGCTAAAGTCATTGCAGTAGACAGCTTCGGTGCCATAGTACAATTTTCTAGTGGTGTGAAAGCACTTTGTCCTCTTCGTCATATGTCTGAATTTGAAATTGTAAAACCTAGGAAAAAATTCCAGGTATTCCAGAATAATATAGCAGGTGTTTTCTTCATCTCTTTGGTTTGAACTGTAGAGAGTTAATGATATCTTTTGCAGGTTGGAGCAGAATTAGTCTTTCGTGTTCTTGGTTGCAAGTCAAAGAGAATCACTATTACACACAAGAAGACACTAGTATGGCTCTTTTAATTTACTTGATTTGTAGAGAGTATTTGAACTTATTTTTCTCCTGTTTAGCTTTTTCTTTTTCTTTTATCTTGTTTAATCTATTGATGAGTTTCTTAGCTCAAGCCTCTCTTATGTATATTGCGTCATTTTTCTGTTTATCTTTTTTTTTTTTGTCTTATGAGCTTGAGCCTCTTATTAACATTGTGTTAGTATTGCGCTATTACTGATATAGGGGAAAATGTTTACTTAGTTATCCTAAATGGAAACAAAGTTTTGGCATAACCACTTTCATTTCTTTTTCTAATTGTGGTTTATCCTATCCTATCCTCTCTAACCTGGTATCTTAAAAAAGAGTATGTGCAAGAGAATAAAATTTCAAGAAATTTTGTATATTTATAACAATCAAATTAAAAAAAAGTGTCTAGAAGCAAGGAGGTCGGAATCCTACAAGAAGGCCCTTGAGTTTCCAGCCTTAGAGCTTGGGGGAAAATGCTTGAAGAGGGAGATGGGCAGTGAACCAAGGTTCTCAGTTTTAGAGGAACATACACAGGTGAGGAAGACTTTTTTGTGATCATGCTTGATTGCATCTTTTTCTAAGTGGGTGGGTTCACTTGAAGCTGTTGAAATTGGGTTGTGGAGGTAGAGGATGTAGAAGATGGTTTGGAAATTTCTCAGCTGGGTGATACTCGTTTCTTGTTTCAGTTTGCGAATGAGAAGGCAACCTAAGTTCTCGAAAGAGAAAGAAGATGGTTGAGTGGAAACTTTCTGAGATTAGAAATCTGGGATGAAAAGGTGGGCTGTGTGGTTCTTCGACCTCTTCAAGAAGATTGGGGATTGATGTTGGGGATTTATTGATGTAGTAAGTAGCTTGCAAAACCTAACGAGTGCTACACTTAGTGAAGAGGGTGGCTGGGTAAGCTTCCAGTCTCTTAGGTGGTTGAAGATGGCGAAAAAGACTTACAATTTGGGTCTACCTGGAGTTCAAGCCAGAACTATTGGATGTGCATGAAAGGGAGAAGGTGAGAAGTTTAAAGGGGGATAGAAGGGTAGGCAAGAGGGGAAGGATGTTGCAAGAGAGAAGTGGGTGTGGTTACAGCTTGTCGAGAACTATGGGTGAACTATCGGTAACGGCCAACACAAAAAGATTCGATGACAATTTTGAATGAGAAAGAGGGAATAAGGCTAGTAGAGGGCAGAAGGAAAGATATGCCCATGAGATGGAGAACCAGGCCGAAGGAGAAATCATAGCTGGTTCACTAATTATTATGGGTCAGACCGCGAGTTTGTAAAAAGCACAAATCACAACTTTTTGAATCGACTAGTTTGAACCGACATGGCTGGGTCTTAGAAAACAAATGTCATTTGCTCCATGGATGCAAAGAATGATGCTCTTCACAAGCCGAGAAACATTTAATCGATTGTTAATGGAAGAATTGAAGGTCAAGAGACTGGATGTCACGATTTATCATGGAGAAGGGTTAGGGTTTGGTCAAAAAATAGTGAGGATGGTGGAATGGAGAAAGTGTTGGGATAGGGTCCAAATTCAGAGAAGTCTGACAACCGGAGACATTGTTCTGGCGAGGTTTCATATGTAATTACATTGACTATAGGGATTTACTAGAAGAAGGCGTTGCTGCCTACGAAGTTGTCGGGTGACACAATTATGAGTGTATCAAGGGATGGGGTTGATCTGGTCTGTGTCTTGCCTGTGCTGGAAAAGAACATTGTTATTGTTGGAAAATTGCAACTGGTGCCTTTTGCTCGAGATTTGTGCAAGAATGGAATGGGTAAGATCCAAGGGACTTCTAACAATCCCAAACATACCTTTTTTTTGAAATAGGTAACTTAATCCCAAACATTGTATTTTATAAGGGAAGTGTTGATTTTTGACAATCAGACCTTTTTAGAAAGGGTGTAGCAACTGGCAACAGTAGTATAGATGTTCATGGAGCTGACGTGGTGCCGCTAGCCAGAATTCTGAGGTGGGTGGGAGAAAAACCAATATTTTTAAGAAATAAAACATGTGTGCTCATGTTGGTTCTAATATCTATAAGAGGATAAGACAAGAAATTAGATTGGGGAAAACATAAACTAGAAGACAGTCCAACAATTAGACGAACATTTAATTATTAGAATTAATCCAAGGGAGAAGAAATTGAACTCATACATGGAATCCATTTTAGGATGAACCTAAGAGTAGTACAATTACGGCGACACAAGTGAATACCGCGACACTTACACAATGAGTACAATCCTTTATTCATCCATAAACTTCTTTTAAAATGAACACCTAATGAACTATTTATACGCTAGGTCAATTAGGTAATATGATTAAATGAAATAACCCTGGGCCCTAAAATTAGTTTAATTGCCTTAAGCCTTTTTTTTAATGACAAGGGAAACCCGCAGCCGCTACTCTTTGGGTGCGCACAGGGTAAAACCCCCGCTCCTATGCAATAGCTCGCAAACCACACAACAGAGGTAATCCGCAGTAGGCAAGCCCGGTGCGGCGAGCTCGACCCAGAAGGCAAACCCCTTGCTTTCACTGGCAAGGAGTTTCGAACGTGAGACCTCCAACATGGAAGTCCCAAGCCCAAACCACTGGGCCTGGAGCCTTGTTGTCTTCTTTGTAAATAGCCATTTTAGTACTTTTCAATTTTAAAGTCTTTTTTCCATGCACCTCCACGATACTTTTAAGTTCTTGATGGATGAAAAGCTGGTTCCAAATCCATCATAGCCACTTTGGGTGTTGTCATATACATAACAGTTTCACAGTACGTGGAAATGAAAAACTAGTTCATTTGCTTGTGGTTAACTCCCTTATTAAATAGGTGTTTTTGTTCTCAAGAGTTAACCATATTTTTGTGTATGTAATTTGCATCTCCTTGATGCCTTTCTAATACAACATCTTACTTCATAAAAAAAAAAAAACAATCAAAGAATAATGGGCTTAGCAAAAGATAAATGAGTCCCATCTCTTTTTTTGGATAAGGTAAAGGTTGAAGTGAGTCCTATTTCAATTTTTCATTGCCTCATGAGTGCACTAAGACCCACTTCATTGTTTCTTATACCAAGAAACTAACAAGTAATGCCACGGTACATTAGCATTCTTATTCTTACGTCACTTTGACAACTGTTGTATTTTACAATCTCATTGTACAAAAGGATTTTTATATGATTTTAGCTTTTTGAAAGACGATGTTAGTTAATATTGGTATTGGGAGTATTGGTGCAAGATATGTTGAAGTGGGTTAGTGGTGCATCCTATCCCATTTTTAGGCTTAACTCATTGTTGGCTTGTAAAATTTTCATTATGTTTCAGTTAGACAAAAAATTGCATTAGGTTGTGTTGGAACCTTCTGTGAAAGCCCGTTTTGAGTTTGCACTTATTCTGTGTAAACCCATCCATTTATCTCCTGTACTGCAAAATCCAATTAACTATGTATCCATTCTATCACTTGCTACTTATCCATTCTATTGTTGCAGCGTCATAACGAATTGGCATTTAAGAAAATTACTCGTAATTATTTGTCATTCTCTCGTACCTTCTCAGAAAACTATTAGTTGTCATTCTCTCATCATTTGGACGTGTCCGACAAATTTTTCTTGGGGTCGTTTGTAGGTTAAATCAAAACTTGAAATTCTTGGTTCTTAAGCTGATGCTATTGAAGGACTAACAACACATGGATGGATAACGAAGATTGAAAACCACGGTTGCTTTGTCCGCTTTTACAATGGAGTACAAGGGTTTGCCCCTAGGTAGTCCCTTGCAATTCACCCTTCAAACTATATGCCAATACCTACCACTGTATCTATATTTGGTTATTTTATAATGTGTGGTAATACAATGATTTTAGGCTTTTCTTTTCGCTTTTAATCTGATTATGTTTATATAAGATAGTACTTTAACTCTGTTCTATTCACTTTCGTCCGTTAATCATGATTTACCTCTCTGAGAAGCTTAAGTTTGTATTACCTATATGTTCCAAACAAGTTCTCTTCTGAGTTATGAGTTTGTTTTACCAAATCTGTTGGTGTGGACCAATATAATGGCAGTTGAATATATTGGTGTAGGTTAGCTATGAGGATCTTTTTCAGAATTGGAATCTGTTATTATCAGTATGAGATTACATAATTTCTTTTATAAGGGGATATTGAATATATTGGTGTAGACTATAATATATTCCAGATTCGAACTCTGTTATTATGTGTATGAGATTACAGAGTTGCTTTTATCCCCGAGAAAACAGTCGAGTATCAGGACGAGTGTGCAATAGAAGTTCTCCTGAAATGTTGGAAATTGCCTTAGTGTCAGCGTTGCTTGCATATTGATAAATTCTTCAAATTTGTGCCCTTAGTATATCTTATTGCAGATGTTAACTTTCTAATTTAAAGGAAACTTTGATTAATTCTTCTTCTTTGCGTTCTGACAAAGTGAAGTAAGACTAGATATAAATAAAATGAATTGGATGATCAACTTTTTTTATGATCAGGGTAAAGGCTACATGTGATTTGAGATTTGTCAGTATATTTCACTCTGTATTATATAAACACAAAAATATCATGGTTATGGTACTTTCTCTACCCTACTTATATGTCTATTGATATTTGTGACGTCTTATTGGCACTGACGCATCTATTTGTGTATCCAGATCTGAACTTGGACTAGATCCGGGTTGTGAAATACGTTCCATGTATCACGTTGAACAAGTTGTGAAATGTAGAGTTACCAGTTCTAATCCGACTTCACGCCGTATTAACCTCAGTTTCACAACAACATCCTCAAGGTTTGTTTCTTTTTGGTCTTGGATGCTAGAGCAGTTGTTTTAACAGTGATGTTCCTATTGTTATTGGTACCATATGTAAATTTTGTGGATCATGAATAGATAGATATCTTGAAATTATTATATTTGGCAGCTCTTTTGGTTTCTTTATGGTAGTTTGGTAGAGTTGGTGTCTGTTGAATCATTGAAATCTTTAGACTGGAATGTTTACTGCAACTTTCAAGCTTTTCTTCAAGAAGAGCCGCTTTATTGCCATGTTGATCTGTAATATGTACCCTTGCCCTTCACCCCTGTGGCTTGTTTATGAGATTGTGTTTCTGGATTGCAGTTTTTGATTAATAATGATTCCTCCATTTATTTGAATGTTAATGCCAGAGTATTCAGCAATGAACTCGTTAAACCAGGAAATCTTGTTTCTGGAGTGGTTGAACGAGTGACTCCGGATGCAATCATCCTAGATGTTACTGCTCAGGGTCATTTTAAGGGCACAATCTCACCTCAACATTTGGCTGATCAAAGTGGTGAATATCATCCATTGAATCCTTTGTTTCTCTGCAATTGCTTTTACTGTTTTATGATTTCCCTGCATATTTCCATTTACTTTCTGTATCAATTAGTCAGTTAGTATTGTTGTTTTTACCGCTTGCAGGCCATGCTGAGTTGATGAAGTCCGCCTTGAGGCCTGGTTATGAGTTTGATCAGCTTTTGGTTCTTGGTACTTTCTCATTCCTACATCCAGCTGTTTTCAGTGATATCTTTAGTTAATATCTGCTCATTTCCAACCATTCTTTTCCATAGCTCACTTTTCAGTTGTCCTCTAATTTTGTAGTATTTTATTTGTTGGATAGACATAACTGATAGTTTTACTGAGAAGAGGCCAAAGTGGTAGTATGCCAATACAATAATTCCAAAAAGACGGTGTCGTTAATCTAGATAAGGTGTGTCATTGAGAGCAGAACTTATCATTGGTCCAGTATGAAAACTGAAAAGTAGAAGAGGGGAAACAGAATTCTAGGTTTTCTTGTCGCATTCTGCAAAGTCAAGTACCGAATACTGATTTAATCATTATTGCTGTAGATGTTGAAGTTGGAGATGCCCATTATAATACATTATATTAATGCTGCAGTCAACTTTATATCCTCTTGTTATTTATTCTTGTTATTATGCCATTCTTCTGTAATTTGACAGACTACTGTTGATAGTCTAACCTGTTGTATTTGTATGTTCTTCTAGTTTTTGGGGATGCATTAGAGAGTGTGTGTTTAAACACGGTACTTTGCACTGACTAGATATTTGTTTGGGTCTTTGATGTTTGTAGACGTTGAGGGAAGCAATTTAATACTCTCTGCAAAACATTCTCTTGTGACCTCAGCTCAGCAACTTCCGCTGGATGTCAATCAAGTCCATCTTAACTCTGTGCTGCATGTAAGAACATACTTATTAGTTTTTGAGTTTCTTTGATCCCTCCTTTCTAGATAAGTTAGGCAACTGTATATAATCCAATGGCAAGGAACTGAGGCACAATTTGTCTTTGTTTTTCTCCTTTTCTTGTGGGCGGGCATGGTTCTTACAAAACTGTGATTGTTCATGACCATAGAGATCACAACAAATAAAGCTTTTCTTTTGAAATGCTTAAAGCATTAGTAGTTGACGTTGGTTTATTGACCATGATATTACTTTCTGGTGATTCCACTTCTCCGCTAACTACAGCATAATTTTTTTTCATCCAGGGGTATATTTGTAATATAATTGAAAGAGGTATCTTCATTCGCTACCTTGGGCGCTTGACTGGGTTTTCTCCAAGAAACAGGGTATATACTTCTTGCAGTAAATTTATTACCTTCACGATTGTCTCTTTTATTTGGACACAGTGCACAATATGATCAATAAAAACTGCTGAGTTATCACCATTTTGTTTTTCATGAAGGCTACTGATGACAGAAGATCCAGTCTTTCTGAAGTTTACCAGATTGGACAGTCTGTTCGCACTAACATTATTGATGTAGGTCAACAGTTTGGTAAAGTGAAGCTTTAATATGTTATGCTTTTGGGATTCCCAGTGAAATTTTGCTTCTTCCCTTCCCTTTCTTATCCAGGTCAGCAGTGAAACAAGTCGAATTACAGTTTCTTTGAAGCAGTCTATTTGTTGTTCAACAGATGCATCCTTTATTCAAGAATACTTCCTTGTGGAGGAGAAGGTAATTACTGACCGTGAATCCTGTGTTGCAGAACAGCTCTGCTGATCTTTTGACTGGCAATATATTCCTGTTTGCTTGTCATTCACAATAATTTTATTGTCTCTTGCATATTTTATATTACTTCATGGAATGTGCATCTGAAATTGGTTGGAAAAAAAACTATCAGAACATAGAACAAACATTTTGGAAATCTGTGAAAATTACTGTATGGGCCTTGTGTAGGCAGATTTTTCTGCCGTTATTAAGGGAGGGACTTCCCATCTGATAGTGCATTTGAAACTTCCTAATGCGCTGTAAATCCTTTTCAATTGGGTTAAATGAAATTCACTTCAAATCTTTTGCCCATAGGCTGAGTTATGTTATATATTATTCAACTTTGCCCTAAATTTAGTTCAGACTTTTTCCATTTGATTTATCTTCACCTACTTCTTGTTCTTGGTTGTGTTCATCTGGACTGGAAAGTAAAATGTCATATGTTCTTATGAATTGCCTGTTTTGACTACGAACTTTTGGAAGTACCATAGATCTCCATATTGTAGCCTTTGACTTGAATGATCAAAGACTGTTACGGTCTCTGCTCATCTGTTTTATCATTTAATTAACCTTTTCAACTTTCAAGAGTGTGAATACCTGCCTTGGGTCCACAATAGGTGGGCTTGTATGTTCGTATTGTCTCCTGCTTACAGAGGAGAATGTGGGTAACCTGAAGCAAGATTCAAAATTATCCTCTGTGCTAAGGTCATGCATTGGAGTCTCTAGTGTCATCATTGTTCCATGTCAGTAGAAATGCTTTTTCATTACTAGAGTATCCCATAAACACACTTAAACTCATAATAATAAGTAATCAATGCCCATTTGCAAGTTTCAAGCAATCAATGCTTAAAGAATCAGGTGATATTTTCTTTTGCTACTACAAATATGACATATGTTTACAGGATCTCTGTCCGCAATCAGATCTTGTTATATAAAAGCTGATGTAGGGAATACTCTTTTCTCTTGGAATCTAGATCAGTTTGAATGGATCTTTGTTCATCTTTTATGCTATCAGATTGCCAAGCTGCAGTCGGTGGACTCTGGAAGTTCTGACTTAAGATGGGTGGAACAATTTAATGTTGGTAGCACTGTGAAGGGAAAAGTTCATGAAATAAAGGAATTTGGTGTTGTAGTAAGCTTTCAGAAATATGATGACGTTTTTGGTTTTATTTCCCATTATCAGTGTAAGTCCCTTTGAAACATTAAATAACCAGTTATTATTTGTTGCCTTGAGAACTAATATTAAGTAAATGATATTCTTTTCAGTAAATGGACTCCCTGTGGAGACTGGCTCAAGTATTCGCACAGCAGTACTTGATGTTTCCAGGATAGAACGCCTGGTGGATCTGTCTTTGAAGCCAGCTTTTGTGAATAAATCAAAGAAAGAGACCACTAATAGTCAAGCTCAGAAGGTTATTTTTGAATTTGCTATTTCATCGTTATGATGTACCATTCATTCTCTTGGTTTTATTCGCTTCATTAGAGAGCTTTTTTGAAGAAAAAGTAATACCTTCTTGCTTTCATACTCTACTTATTTTATAACCGAGAGATTCCCGAGGGCCAGTGTGCACAGTTAGAAATTTGGTGGAAATGGCCTGTACCTCTATCCTTTTCTACTTACTACTTAGATACCAGGCTTTGGTTTGCGGCAGGGTTCCAGCCTGTGATGGGCGGCTAACCCACACATCACAAGCTGGGCTGTTTTCGTACTAATTCTTCCGAGGAAAACTATTAGTTTTTTCTATAAACATTGTATTTTATTTTCTTGTTTTATCTTGCATCTATATTGGTTGCACAATGCTACTTTTTCTTTTTCATATATTTGATTCTTTTACCTTTTTAAACAGAAACGCAAAAGGGAAACGCTAGGAGAATTGGAAGTAAATCAAACTGTAAATGCGGTTGTGGAGATTGTTAAAGAAAATTACTTGGCAAGTCTTTCAGCTTCTTTTTTTTTTTTTGGCTGTATTCTGTCTAACTTCGATCCATATTGTTAGGTGTGCTTAACATTTTCACTTTACCAGGTTGTTTCACTGCCATCATACAATAACATTCTTGGATATGCATCACGAGCTGATTACAATACTCAAAATCTCCCTCCCAAATCATTTACCAATGGAGAAAGGTAATAAGATCTGATAATTTCTGGGTTATTGAAAAAATAAAACCTGATAATTCCTATTCTATTTGTCTTTATTGGGTTTTCATTTACATTTTCCTTTATGTTGTCTGGATGGAGAGGAAAATGATTGTCATTTCACTTATTGTGTTTTTTCACCATTTAGTGGTTTTGCTTCTATCTGGAATTTATTGTACTGGAGTTGCAATGAAAATTGTAAAGAAATGGATCTTAGACCTAACTCAATGCCGAAAGCTAGCTCAAGTGGTGAGGATTGCCCAAGCCATATAAAGAGACCACCTATTCTATAAGAGCCAGATGTGGGACTCTTTAACACCTCCCCCAACACCACGAATGGACATCAGGAACGTGGACAATTTTTAACATGGGGCCCAACATCGGGAAACGAGAATTTGGATGGGTCCTGCTACAATATCATGTAAAGAAATGAATTTTGGGTCTAACTCAACCCAAAAGGGTGAGAATTACCTAAGCCATATAAAGAGACCGTCCATCCCATAAGAGAGATGTGGGACTCTTCAACAAAAGTGATGTTCAGAAATTTCGACGGTAAAGAAATGAGACGTGGCTCTTAGATCATGGGGGTAAATGCTGTGACTTAAGCACCCAAGATGTGGCCTAGTGGTCAATGAAGTGGGTTGAAAATTATGAGGTCTCATGTTCAAATTCCAGCGGAGGCAAAAACATTAGGTGATTTCTTCCTATCTATCCAAACCTTGGTGGATAGAGTTACTAGATGTTGATGTTGCTGGGAGGTAGCAAATACCCTGTGGAATTAATCGAAAATGTTGCAACTTTAAATCACTGTGAGCTAGGACCTTACATGTATCACTAGACTTGGGAAGGAAGTAAAGTGAATCAGAAATTTCTGAGTAAAACTTGCTTCGACATGGTTGCGATTTATGCTATGACAAGCAAATGGCTGGATGAGGTAGCTATGATATAGATGAGTTGATATGATCGAAAGGGAAAAAGCATATTGAAGAATCTTGTTGTATGGTTTCATGTGAAATGTGGAATAATCTATATATTTAGCTATGCCAATTTTTCCCTGTAATAATCCCCTTAAGAAGCGGGAACTTGGTTAGATGGAACTTAAGCTAATGTGAACATTCAATGTGCTTTTACCATGGGTAGAAATGTAGGAGAAACCATCTTTGTATGATGTGTGCACTTATGCCAGTCAGAAGATATAGCTAACCGATACTTGAATGAAAGAATATAGAAGAGAAGGCTACCACGGAATTTGAATCACTTTGGGAGTGGGACGTCAGGAGTGTACACATCTTTCTATCTAGTATGTAATAGAAGGGGATTTCAACTTCTAAGTCAAGACTCAAGAAGTATTAGTATAATTATGGGACATACCAAAATTATAATCTTATTTTGGGAACTAGTTGCGTAAGGAAGGGGGGGGATTGTTGTCTACCGCTACAAGTTGCTTAGAATTTCCTTCCCAAATTGCCTTAGAAGAATGTACTCATTCTTACTTCATTGATGTACTCTCCAATTCCAGCTTCATGCTACTGTGCTTTCTATTTATGGATAGCTAAAGTAGGTCATTTTTATTTGATGCTTGCTATTGTGATTTCTATTTTTTAATTCATTTTTCGTTAATGTAGTGTCATTGCCACTGTTATGGCCCTTCCTTCTCCTTCAACAAGTGGGAGATTGCTGCTGCTGCTTAAGTCTATCAGTGAAGCTATTGAAACGTCAAATTCCAAGAGGGCTAAAAGGAAATCTGTTTATAATGTCGGATCGCTGGTTCAGGCAGAGGTATGGGTATCTTTCTTGGCAATAGTTACTCTTCTGCACGAAGGATTCAGATCACAAATTTGCCGGGGACTATATTTTATCTTTTCAATTAACTGCAGATTACTGAAATAAGGCCACTTGAACTGAGACTAAAATTTGGGTCCAGTTTCCATGGGAGGGTGCACATAACAGAGGTAAGCAATTACTTGATGACTTCTTCTCAAATGAATATGTAATGATACAATGAGTTCCCCTCTCCACCCTCGAGTTCCTCCCATTCGCAATAGAAAAAGAAAGAAAGTATACCTGATAATAGTAATCCTTGCCTTCTTTAATGAAATAAGAAAAGTAGTAAAAAATAAATGTAACTTAATTTTTGTGTTCCTTAACTTGTCTCTTTCAATTCTTGATGAATAGGCATCAGATGACAATTATGCTGAAGCTCCATTTAGTAACTTCAGATTTGGGCAGACTCTTACTGCAAGGATCATTTCAAAGATCAATATGTCAGAAAGTGTTAAGAGAGGCTATCAGTGGGAGCTATCCATTAAACCATCCACACTTACAGGTGAAATGACAACATGGCTAAGTATGACATGAGATCTTTTTGGTTTTTTCCGACTAGTACCTCGTATGGATTCCCATCACTTGAGTGGCTTCTATCTCGTCCATTCTGAACATATTTTTCTGTTGTAACATCAAATGACCCCCCCCCCCCCCCAGTGTTATCAAAGGCGCGCTTTAAGTGAGGCTCAAAACGTGTTGAGTGCTTTGCCTGGCTTTATGTGCGCTTTAGTGTCGTCATCAAGGTTCTTAGACAAACTTTTCCTTGACAATGAGCCTCTTATGAAGAATTGACACTAAACCATTGATATTTCACCAGTGTTATCAAAGGTGCACTTTAGCCCTGAAGCGAGGCTCAAAACTTGTTGATCGCTTCGCCTCGCTTTATGTGCGCTTCAGTGTCGTCATCAAGGTTCTAAGGCAAACGTTTCCTTGCCAATGAGCCACTTATGAAGAAGTGAAACTAAATAATTGATATTTCACTTTATCATATTTTTTTTTTCAATTTCCTTGGTCATATATTTGTCATTCATGTTTATAATTATTAGTCTTGGACTAAACATATATATTTGTATTCTTTTCTCCCTTTGCGCCTTTTTTCATTGAAGCCATGCTTTATGTGCGCTTTGCGCTTAAAGCCCCCACGGACCTTAAAGCTTTTTTGCACTTTTTGCCTTTGATAACACTGTATTTCACTTTATAATAAAAAAATCAATTTCATTGGTCATATATTTGTCATTCATGTTTATAATTATTAGTCTTGGACTAAACATATATATTTATATTTTTTTTCTCCCTTTGCGCCTTTTTTCATTAAAGCCCATGCTTTATTTGCGCTTTGCATTTAAAGCCCCCCACGGACCTTAGAGCTTTTTTGCGCTTTTTGCCTTTGATAACACTTGCCCCCCCCCGCATAAAGCCCCGTAGATTGTCTGAGTTTACTTTTGGCTGTGAAACTCCACTTGAGAGAGTGCAATAAACTGAAATTTGTATTGTGTGATATATGACTAGAAGGTTTGCTGCCTTAGTTTTTGTCTCTTTGCAAGCCCCACAAGCCTGACATATGTAATAGGACAATATTTTACCCAATCCTTATGTCTTTGCATGCTTATTTTATGTTTACCAACACCAAAAAGTCTCGTGATTCTGTCCTTTTCTATATACAGGATATGTTGGGATATTCTCTGATTGGTCTAAAACTGTTAAATTTTAATCAACAAATGTTCACTTTCTAAGCTTGAAAAATCTTGTCTTTCTTTTATGAGTTGCACTGGATATGGGCAGAATGGATGCAGAAAAGGTTTATCCCGTTCAAAGAAATAAAAAACAAAATAAATCTTATGCACTAGGGTGGTTACGATATTCAGATTTACATTTGTTAAATTGACACGATTAATTCATGTTCAAGTGATGCAAGTCTGCTTTTATTTTTGAAGGTATCCCTTTTGACTATGGTTGTTCTACTTTTGGATCCAGGATCTGATGAAATTGAACCCGTTAAGAAATTCAGTTATTCAACTGGCCAGCTCGTTTCTGGCTTTGTGTACAAAGTTGACAAAGAATGGGCTTGGCTAACGATATCCCGAGATGTTAAGGCCCAGCTTTACATCTTAAATAGCTCAAGTGAGCCTAGTGAGCTAGATGAATTTCAGGAAAGGTTCACTGTCGGCAGGGCCTTCTCTGGTTATGTTTTACGTTGTAATATGGAGAAGAAGTTGGTGCGCTTAATTTCGCAGCCACTGTTGGTTGACCCAGAAACTGCCTGTCAAGGAGATGGTCCCACGGATCATTCAAGTGAAAGTGTGGCATTTCATATTCGTGAAGGTAGTGTTTTGGGTGGCAGGATTTCCAAAATCCTTCCAGGTGTTGGTGGATTGCTTGTTCAGATTGATCCTCGCCTATATGGTAAGGTTCATTTCACTGAACTGACAGATCCAGGGGTAGCCGATCCTCTGTCTGGATATCATGAAGGACAATTCGTAAAGTGCAAAGTTCTGGAGATTGCTCAGTCAGGCAAGGGAACTGTTCATATTGATCTCTCGCTGCGGTCTATTTCACACAGAACCCAGAAGGAGAAACTCTCTGCACTCAATGACACAGTGTAAGTTCCAGATCCCTTGCACTTGATTTTCTAAGGAAACATCCTAAGACGTCTACAAGTTATGCTCTTGTTCTCTTGCATTATTTCTTCAAGGTCAACATACATGAACTTCATGAGACTGGATGCATTTATAATCTTCATCGGTAATAGATTTCTTATCATGCTGCTAAAATAGAACATGCTACGATTATATTTTTTTTAATATGATGGTACGTCTAGCCGATAAAAGTAGTTGTTGCCTGATTTAGGAGGTTTCTGGAGAGTTCTCTTCAATGAATTCTAAGGCCAATGTATGCTATGCACTTGATCCCAGTGATGACTTCTGTTATCTAAAGTGCGTTGGACCTTTTTATGTTTTCACTATCCTCCTCCTTGCAGACCCGAGGAAGTCAAATTAGCTGAATAGGCGGGACAATAGAGGTTCTGTTCAATGAATTTAAAGGTTGATGTGTGCTATGCACTTGATCCCAGTTATGACTTCTGTTATCCAAAGTGCATTGGACCTTCTTATGTATTCACGATCCTCCTCGTTGCAGCCCCAAGGGACTTAATATAGATGATTAGGCCATAATGTCCCATTATAGTTGTCTCATAATATATTAGGTAAATTGGTTATAGAATTGGTTAAGTTGTCGCATGACTTTGGAAGCTTACTCAGTACTAGATTACTAGAGGCGGATGGGCTATTTCCCTTGTTTGGCTTAGGAAATGAAAGACGAGGGAAAGTAAAGTGAAGCCATTCCACATAAGTGTTTCTGTCCCTCTAAACCAAAATAAACAATTTAGATGTCTTTCCAACTGCACCAAACAATTGACTGAGAAAGTTGTTATTTGTACAAAAAGAAGTATTCAGTGACTCATCGAGGCTATCTAACAATTATTTTAATGTGGATATATAAGGTGTTGGTACCCATATCATTTGTGTACTTTTTGTTTCTTGATTGACTTTTTTTCTGTTTTCTTTGTTAATTTTTATTCAGGAATTTTCCTGTATTGGTGGAGAAAATTGAGGATCTTCATCCAAATATGATGGTGCAGGTACAACATGATTTAGATGTTCTTTTTTCTCTTGCAAGCTGCGTAGCAATGTTTATCCGCATCAATTTACAATTACAAAATGCATCATTACTTGAGCAAATAATACGATTTTTTCTACGAAGCAGTTTAACTATGAAAGGAGCCATTATAAGATGTGCACTAATTTTGCATTTGAAATAAACAAATTTTGAAGTCTTATAAATTTCGTAGATCATGAATCCTAATGCAATTATATTATCATAAGTAAAATTTTACTATATGCGAAAAAATACACATTATTTTGGTAGTTCTACTTTGGTCCTCATTCTGATTAACCTTGAGATGGTTAAGTAGAAAAATAAAAATTCTTGGAGGCTACCATACCTTAAACATTGCTCAAGCCTATAAAAGGGATACCTATTCCCTTGAAGAGGGCATCTCAAATATCTCATAAATTGGTCGTGAGATATTCATAAAGGGATCAAGATATCAAATACAGTCTTTCTCAAAGTTTGCCCCGTGATCAAATTATCTCAAGGAGGATCAAATCAACCTACATTTAATAAATATGCTATTAGTGGTCCTCAAATGAAGGAGAAAAATCAGAGAAAATAATTATAATTTTGTATTACAAGAATAGTAGTACCTCAAATTCCGCTTAACTTCGAACTCACTCAAGGAATGCAAAAATCACACTTGAGTTTTTAAGAAGAAATATAGAAAACTTTGAAAATTCGTAGTTTAAAAATGAGAGAAACCCCTCTATATATAGGCAACAAAGGGTAGTATGAATATGTGTATCGTGCCTTATCAGAAAAGTCACAACCCTTTAGAAAAGTCACAAGCCTTTGGAAAAGTCACAACTCTTCGGAAAAGTCACAACACTTCAGAAAAGTCACAATCCTTCAATGTGAAAAGGTGTATGCTTTTAATAATATAAATACAAAATATAGAAGATATACTAAATTGGATAGTAATTGTTGTATTAATCAGTATAGGCATATCATAGGGAATTCTAATGTAATCTTTCATCATCCTTCATTCTTATATATGCATTAAAAAACTCTTGTTTATTCATCCTTTTCCATTAAAATCATTTTCTACATAGAAAACAAAAAAAAAAACATGATATAGACTGATTGTATACTCAAACTCATTGGTAAGATCATTTTAGTAGTTTAGTCTTTCTATGTTACTGCATCTGCAATTATGATTGATTTCCTTCTTCTGCCAATCAAGTGTAATGTGGAGGTTCCTTTTCCATTTTTTACTTTTAGGCATATGTGAAAAATGTAACACCGAAAGGATGTTTCGTAACACTTTCGCGCAAAGTTGATGCAAAAGTTCTCCTGTCAAACTTGTCTGATGGCTATGTGGAAAATCTAGAGAAAGAATTCCCTGTTGGTAAACTTGTCATTGGAAGGTAAGTTTTCTCACTATGGATAAATTATTTAACTGTCTCAATCCTCATGTTCTCGTATACTAAGTTCCTGTATTACAGGGTGGTCTCCGTGGAGCCATTGTCTAAGCGAGTTGAAATCACTCTAAGGACATCAAGTGCAGTTGGTGCTACCAAGTCTGATAAAGATGCTCTAAGTAATTTGACTGTTGGTGATGTCATATCTGGCAGAGTCAAGCGAGTTGAGCCATATGGGTTGTTTATCACAGTTGATCACACAAACTTGGTATGTAGCAGGTCACTTCCAGTAGTTTTGACTTGAAAATAAGTTATGACCTAAGGGGCCACATTATTACTTTTGAAACATGGATCCAACTCACTTTATTATTAATAAATCAGTCTACATCTTTTTACGGTATTGTAATTTCATCATCTGTAATGAATTTCTTGACTCTTTACTGATAAGTGTATCTTTTTTCTGCTTTGTATTTTCATCAGCTAAAAGAAATTTCCCTATTCTTTAAGAATGTTCTGATACTAATCATGAATGTATTTTTCTCATCAATTTGCAATATTGATGAGCTATAGTTCCTAGCAGAAAGCTTGTGTTTTACATGTATGCTGATGATTCCAGCTTCATTTTCTAGGTTGGGTTGTGCCATGTTTCAGAAATCTCTGACGATCGTGTCGACAATATTGACTCTATACACAAAGTTGGGGATAGAGTGACGGCAAAGATTTTGAAGGTAAATGCTTGTTCTGTATGACACTTCAATTTGGTAGTGTAGACAAATATTTTGAAATACGTGAAATTTTATCATGTCAAAAGGAAAAGGGAGATCGATGAAAAAGAAATTTATTTATCTGCTTTGTTTGCTCTTCTTTCTCCTGGTTTTGGACAATAATAACAATGTTTGACCATGTTATATAAGTGAATTCTAGAAGTCGATACTTGATTTTGCATGTCAAATTATTTTATCACTCTTCCTCCTTAATCATTACAAGTGCTAATCTAGCTCTTCCAGAATTGCATGAGTGATGACTACGGGCTGTATAGCTTGTGTGTCATTTCTGCCATCAGGGTCTGTTCCATTCAAACTCATTTTCTTCAACCTTTTGTCAGGTGGATAAGGAAAGACATCGAATTTCACTAGGGATGAAGAATTCATATATTAATGATGCTACAAGTGGTGAAACATATACAAGGCCGAGTTCTGGTTATGCAGTGAATGGAGATGCTCTTTCCATAGGTATGGAGTCAGCTTCTTCACCCGAGAGTAGCTCTCAAGGCCGGGAGGATCTTGATGGTGAATCTGTTGATGGGAAGGACCTGTTCCTTGCTGAAGTTGAATCTCGTGCATCCATACCACCACTGGAGGTCCCACTTGATTATACAGAAAATTTGGATATGGGTGATGTAGTTAATCAAAACTCAGGTGATGCTACCAATTTCGGTACTTCAGATGACAAGAACCAGAAACATGTAGCAAAAAAAGCTAAAAGATTGAGGTACTGTTTATTTTTCTTTCTTACCTGTTCTTCCGGCTTACTGATTCACAGAGACCAATGTTGTCCATATCATAACTGTCTTCATGTGATACAATCTTTTTAAGCAGGGAACAAGAAATTAGAGCTGCTGAGGAAAGATTACTGGAAAATGATATTCCCAGGGATGAAGATGAGTTTGAGAAGTTAGTTAGAATTTCCCCAAATAGCAGCTTTGTCTGGATAAAATACATGGCATTTGTGCTGTCTTTGGCTGATGTTGAGAAGGCACGATCGATTGCAGAACGGTAAATCTTTTTGAAGTTATATATTCTACCGTGAATTCTATTTCTGGCAAATGAAGAGTTTAAACAAGCAAATATCTTTGGTAGTATAAGGATGTAGTTGGAATTTTATCCTTAGAATAAACCTTTGGTCATATTGGTATTTAAGCTCTTGGATGTGAGCTGTTACTTTTATTGTTGCTCTCAGCTCTTCTAAACTATGTATGCTCCTCGTGAAAGGAAAAAAAAGTCTCCTTCTTGTGATTCAAACTTCTATGTGATAGAATAGTCAATATATTAACTGGACTGTAAGATTGTAATTGCCTGTTTACCTTGTCAAATTGCCAAGCATGAAATGTTTTTTTTATTAACAGAAAATTCTAGCACTAAGTTGGTTCTAGTACATTTACATAGTCAGAACTCTCCAAAAAAAAAAAGAGTTCCTTCTGTTAGGGTTGCCCCTCTCACTGTCAATCTAATGATCACATTTTGGGAAAAACTATCTTGGGCAGGTGTGCCATCACATTTAAGTGCCTCAGAAGATATTTGTGATCTATATGGATTTTAAGTATAACACTTTTGCTCCTAAGGGTTCCTTACATGGAACAATTAAAAGAATCACATGAGGTGCAAAGTCAAATGCACAACTCATACTTGGCCATGTGGAAGTGCAGATTTTTTTGTTCTTTGTTGTGCAGTTGTGTTCTTAGGTACTATGAGAAGATTATGTATAACCTGTTAATTGTGTCTTGATTCTTTTCTCTAGGGCTTTGAGGACAATAAACGTGCGAGAAGAGTTGGAAAAGCTGAATGTTTGGGTTGCCTACTTCAATTTAGAAAACGAGTATGGAAATCCCCCAGAGGTAAAGCAAAACAATGATATAAAGCCATTTTTATGTTTGTTATATCACTTTACAGTTAAAGTATTTGCTTCTGAATCCCACATTATTGATTACGATCCAGGAAGCTGTTGCAAAAGTATTCCGAAGAGCATTGCAGTATTGTGATCCCAAAAAAGTGCATTTGGCCTTGTTAGGAATGTATGAGAGGACTGAGCAACACAAACTCACAGATGAACTTCTTAACAAGATGGTTAAGAAGTTCAAGCATTCGTGCAAGGTACTGACACCTAAGAGTGGTTTTGGAAATACTTTGGCTGATCCCTATTTAACTATTTCCAACTCTTTTTGTCCTTTGCTTTTAGGTTTGGCTTAGGCGGATTCAGTGGCTGTTGAAACAAAACCAAGATGGAGTCCAGTCAGTGGTGAATCGTGCTTTGCTAAGTCTTCCTGTGCACAAACATATTAACTTTATCACACAGACAGCTATTCTAGAGTTCAAGTGTGGAGTTCCTGACAGGGGTCGCTCCTTGTTTGAGAAGATGCTTCGTGAATATCCGAAGAGAACTGATCTGTGGAGCGTATATCTTGATCAGGTACTGTATTAAACTGCACTCTGTGCGTGTGAAGAAAATCTTTTTTATGGTACATGACTCAAAACTAAACCAAATGAACAGGAGATTCGACTGGGAGATGCAGATGTGATCCGTGCCTTATTTGAAAGGGCAATTACTCTCAGCCTTCCACCCAAAAAGATGAAGGTGATAATTATATTTTCAAGACCCTGGAATATTTGCTAAGTTGTTTCTTTCAATTGGTTTTCTTCTTATTTTAAGATGGTGGTGCCCTATCCATTTCTAATGGTTTGTGATGTCTGGAGTGCAGTTCCTCTTTAAGAAGTATCTTGAGTACGAAAAGACGCATGGTGATGATGAACGAATGGAGGCTGTGAAAAGGAAAGCAATGGAATACGTTGAGAGCAGTCTTGCTTGAAATAAATCCAGCAGTCATGGAGCCACTCTTGACATGGTTCCAGAGTCCTTCATAGTGCTGGAGAACAGATCATCGCATGTCAGTGTCCAATTCAGAGATTTCCTTGAGGTTGAAACTGTCTGCTGTTGGGACGTACAAACACGACTAACTATGGCTACAATCTATTGAAAGTAACACCCCCAGCACTGCAACCACCGTCTCTTGTTGGAGATTGAAATACAAGTTTTAAAGCATGCTAGAGAGCAGAGAAGCATGTGGATTTCCGAAAAGTCACTTCAATTTTGTAACTTACGTAAAAGAGTAAGTTTTGGAGAAACTGCGGTGTAAAGAGAATCTCAGTTTTATGCAAGAGAGACATGATATTGTGGAGGCGTTTTGTGTGTATGAATATGAGTTATAGTAAATGATAATGAAGTCGTTATTTACGCTATAAATTTTCTTGCCTAGGTAGGTCATCTCCATGCTATTTCCTGTTTCTATAAGTGAAAAGGCTGATAAGATTCTTTTGGTTTCCAACAAGAGAAGTAGGAGTTTTCTATTTGTGTATATGATTAATTTATCTATATCAAGTCTGGAAATGGCAATTAACTATTGAATGCCCTTTTAATTGATGTCTTGAGAAGAAAAAAGAAGTTCGTGGGAATACATACCTAAAGAGAAGCCTTATTTGTTATTTCCTGAGCAAAAAGTACAATAAACCATCCCTAATGTTTTGATAACTTGTCATCTGAGCAAAGTAGATGTCTCTTCCTCTTCAAATTAGGACTTGAAACAGTTTTAATCATTCTCCATACGCGATTGAAAAAATGAAAAAGGTTAGAAAGATGTCCTTTTAACCTATTAGAAATGGTTCAAAAATATTCTTATTTCATCTATTAGGTCACTATGTCCTTAGCGTATTAGAATTGGTTCAGAAATATCTTTATTTCATCTATTAGGTCAACTATGCCCTTAACGTATTAGAACGGGTACAAAAAGGTCATCCTTCTACCTATTGAATAAAAAGGGGAAACTTTTCATAATAACGAACATTAGGCCTTAAATATGACTCCTTAGCTACAGTTTCACTCCGGGGTGGACCTATGCATACGTGGCACCCAGTGACCTCGATTAAAATCCATTATATATTACCTTTGCCACTCATTGAACAAAATGACTAATTGTGCAACTGGCAAAAGGCTTAATGTTTAACTTGAGGCATCAAGGGTTTGAAACCCCTCGGCAGCACTAAAATTTTTATGCTTTGTCTGTGAGGGGTCATCTCTTTTTTTTTTCTTCCTTTGTCGTCTTTTTTCATTAATGTGTGGAAGGGCTTTAGCTTCTTTTTTTCCCCATTAGTTCTTCATTATTTGTTATTAATTATTTATCTAATTAACTATTTTTTGCTTGACTTAGTTCTTGATTTTTTTATTTACTCTCTTTCACTAAGTATTAATTTTTAATTGATATGAGTGTTAAGTGTGTATTTTATATTAATTATAAATCAATATTAAATTTTTAATGTCTCACAAATATTAATAAAAATATATTTAAATAGTATTTTTTAATTTAAAAAAGAGTTAAAAATGATGGATATTTTATGTTTAAGCTTTTGAATTTAAAGGTTCTTTCGATCTTTCACCTCACACTAAGCGGAGATAATTGGATTGAAGCTATAAATTTTTAAATTTTTCTCAAGTATATGGTATTAGATGATTTATACAAATTCAAAATTTTAACGTGAAAAATCTCTTGTTTTTATGGTTCCTTATTCCTAAAAAAAACTAAAAAAAAACTAGTTATGTGAATATCTTTAATAATATCTACTAGAAAAATATTACCGAATATGCATATTTGATCAATTTGTTTATAAAAATAGAAAAACCTAAATAACCCGAATTATAATCTAAATTGAAGGAACCGACATGTTTACCCTATTTAGACAATATGGCACCCCAACCTTCGAATCCTAGATCCGCCTCTAGTTTCACTAATTACAATTCACATCTACACTTTGGTTTGCTACAAATTTGTATTCGTTATATTTTTTTTAGGGTTTTGGAGAAAAATATATAACTATAAACTGGTTTGTATCAAAATTAATACATATTAAGAGGAGAGAGGCGAGAGAATCCAGAGAGAGGGAGAGATGATTGTATTTTTTATTTATTTTATATTCTATTATATATTTATTTAATGGATAACTGTTTGTATTATGTATCAATTGTATTCGAAATACAACGAATATAATTGTATTCACCCTATCTCCCCCCTCTTTCGATCTCGCTCGCCTCTCTCCTCCATCTCTCTATATCTAATAAAATTGATATAGAATACAAAACAATTATGCATTAAATAAAATCATAATACAATGCAAAATAAATATAAAATACAATTCAAAAATAAATCAATTATATGAATACAAAAATAATTATATACACGCAGGTCATCACTATGAGGGTGAGAGGGAGACAAAGAGAAAGAGAGACACCTCGGAAGTTGGAAATGAAATTGAAAAGGGAAAATTGCATTTTGGCCACTGATGCAAATTCTACGGACCGTAGGAAGGCAGTCGTAGGAATCAAGTTGAGTTTTTGCAAAACGTTAAGTCTCTAATGATGGTTTAAAGATGAACATGACGAATCGTAGGAATTGTTATAGGCCGTAGAAGGATCCGCAAAAGTGATCCAGACTTAGTGAATTTTTTGACTTGAACTTGGGTTCTACGGATTGGCTCTACGAGTCGTAGGAGGGACGACGACCCGTAGGAAGGTTTTGAGGAAGTTGGATGGATTTTGGGTTCAACTAATTGGTTCTACAGTTGACCAGTACAGTCCGTAGAAAGTTTTACGGACCATAGGTCCATTCAGTAGGGTCTTCCGATAATTTTTAATTAGGGTGTTTTGATCTTTTCCTATCCAATTAATTCCTAAACTACATCGTTTTGACCTTATAACTACCGCTATAACTGTTTTTACTCTTCAAAACCTAACCCATTCACTCAAACTCACAAATTCTCCTAAAGAATTTCTTTTCCAACTCTCTCTCAAGCTCCAAGGAAGAAGATTAGGGTTTAAAGAGCTTTAAGGGTTCAACCTCCATTGTTTTTGGGCTTTGATTGCTAAGGTATGTGAGAATTCACCAATGGATCCCTTTCATCCATTGGGTTCCAAAAGAAAACTCAAATTTCCATTTCAATTTCACCCAATTATCTTAGGGTTTCATGTGATTCTCCATGGGTCCAATTTATTGTGATTCAATTACTTATATTCAACCTTATTATGCATGATTTGATACAATTATATGATTTTCATTGATTTCACATGAACTCATGCCTATACCTATTTTATGAATATGGATTATGACTATGAATCTATGCATGTTTTATGAAAGTAATGATTTATGACTAAAGGAAGCTTTTAAGATAAGTATCAAAGATTTGTGAAAGGTTTCTAACATATGAATGAAATCATGGTTTAGATACTAAGAAACAAAGTGTCTTATGAACAAATTTATGAAATCATGATTTTGAATGGAGCTACTCTAATATGACTTATGATTGGATTGGTATTCTTAATTGTGCCTTTCCAAGTATTTTCATACGATTATGATTATGTCTTTTTGGTTGGGATTTACTTAGCACCGAGAGGACTTTGGAATGGGTCCCTACTGCTAGTAGAGGTTTGGTCCTTAGTACCAATTTCCTTGTCCCAAACTGCGTGCCCCGTAAAATTGTCTTAAATGACCTAGCTAGTGGATCCACTATAGGAATAATGAATGAGACGGAGTTCTACCTTGCCAGGTAAATTTCCCCTTTTCGGTGTGAGGGTCATGCCAGATTCCATGTTATAACTCACATGGCCTTATTGTCTGTTAAAGCTAAATATCCCACAAATGAACTATATTTTCTTTGAAGGTTTTATGAAAACTTTCTTTATGATTCTTAAGATGTATTGACATTGTATACATTTTATGATTTGGCTCCAAACTTCATTTTGTCTTTACTTGGTCTTGCATATTCACGTTTCTAACTCATTATGATATCATGCTTATGTTGATGCATATTTTCCCATACTTAATACATATATAGTACTAATACATATTTGTGCCTATATTTTCTCATAATATAGAATTCGACACTCCTCCTCCTGGACGTGGTTAGATCCGGATTACTCAGCTTAATTACTTGGATTGGTGAGTCCTCATGGTTCGAGGGAAAAGTTATAGATACTTTTATTACTTTTATGGACCTTTTTGTTTCCTACTTGTACATGGTGTATGAGCTACGTCTCAACCACTCTTATGATGTTAGAAAGGCTATGTCAGACTTAGTAGTTTTCCGTGTATTCTCTTATGTACTATGTTGGTATCGCTTATGTCATCTTATGATTTGAGACTTATGTCGATTATCTCTCTTGAATTGTATTTCATTACATCATGCTTATGTCAAGTAAATTATTTAGGATCTCTCAAGGTCTTATTCACCATGTCACGTCTAAGGTGTACTTTGAATCGTGACAAGCTTGGTATTCAGAGCATCAGATATTAGAAAAGGTCCTAGGATGTCTAACAAGCCGTGTAAAGTAGAGTCTTATTCATGAGTGTGAAGCACACCAAATTTATGAATAAGAGGCTTCAAGGCATTTAGGAAACTTCACATCTTTCACTACTCTAAAGTTGTTCTATAGAGTTCATCTCTATAAAGGTCTTTCTCCTAACTCTTGTCTGATGCTTTTCAGGATATGCCTCCTCGAAGAGCTCACAAAATAAGGAATGTGGATAATGATGTGGAGCCCGAGGTTCCGCAAGTTCTGATCGATCCTTTGGCCAAGCAAGTGTCTCATGCAAAATTCCGAGCCACTTTATAATCATTGACTCAAGCTATAACGGCCCAAGCTAATAGAGAGGTCATTTCTCCCGTGAACCCAAATGTGGGTACGACGACAAAAAAGTGAAGCACTTCACTAGGATGAATCCCTCGGAGTTTCATGGGTTCAAAGTTGATGAAGATCCCCAAGAGTTTGTTGAAGAAATCCACAAGATCATGGAGATTATAGGAGTTACACCGGTGGAAAAGGCGGACGACTGCTTATCAACTCAAGGGTGTTGCTCAAGTTTAGTTCAATCAATGAAAGGAAGAGAGGACAATTGATACGGGCACTCTTGATTGAGAGAAATTCAAAGGAGCTTTTCTTAATCGTTTCTTTCCTCTTGAGATGAGGGATGCGAAGGTGATCGAGTTCATTAATCTTTGTCCAAGGAATATGAGTGTGAATGATGCATTGAAGTTTACTCAATTTTTTATGTATGCTCCTACTATGGCTGTCAACTCTAGGGAAATGATGAGTAAGTTTGTATCGGGTGTGTTCGAAATGGTGGTCAAAGAGTGTCATACCTCCATTTTGATTAAGGAAATTGATATCTCTAGTTTGATGACACATGCCCAACAAATCGAACAGGAAAAACTAAAGGAGAAGTTTAGAGAGTCAAAAAGGGCAAGGACCGGTGATGGTGACTTTTCTCATTCTAAGTCTGGTGGACATGGTCGTCCTTAATTCTGGAACATCAAGTTCTAGGGTGAGCTGTTACTTCTAGTTCGTGCTGGATTCTCTCGGTCATGACATGATGTCCTTAGATTTCTGACACAAGCTATTTTGTTTATCTATTATGTTGTCTTTGATACTCTCAAACTTAGTATTTGGAAATTAGATGTCCTTGATGTGATGACTTTCAGGTTTTGGGAATGATATGTAATAGACTCTAGTAGATTTTTGTTTATTACATTAATGAGATTTGAGTTTCCGCATTATGGTTGTATTTCTTAAGTTGAACAATAAATATAAGTTGGGGTTTGAATTCATTGGTTTGGTTTTCCCACCTAGAAGGTTAAGTGTGGGTGCACTCATGACTCATTTTGGATCGTGAGAAACTTGGTATCAGAGCTTTAGATTCGGTGTTCACATCACACAATGACATGTCTAGTAGTCTTGCAGAATGGTACATGGACACTTTTACTTTTCTTCGAGAGTCTATAGGACTTTAGGAAAATTTTATTCCTTCTTTCTTTCGTGTTATTACTTGAATCCAATTGGTATTTTACCTTCTTCATTCTATTTCACAAATTGTCAGAACTAGAGCAACAGTTGTGGCAACGTCAATACCAGCAAGTGAGGATGTGTCCTTAGAAACATGTACCTTTCCCCGATTGACTACATGGCGTATAATGACTAGTGACCATCGTGATCTCTTTATTAAGTTCTTAAAGTTGAAACCTCCAATTTTCAAGGGCACTAAATTTGAAGATGCTTATGATTACATTATTGATTTTCATGAGTTGCTCCATAAGATGGATATAATTGAGCGATTCGGTGTTGAGTTTGTGACATACCAGTTATAGGGAGATACTAAAATGTGGTGGCAGACTCATGTTGAGTGCCGACTAGCAAAGGCACTAGCACTACCTATGACTTGGGTAATATTTTCTAGTTTCTTCATAGAGAAGTATATACCTCAGAATTTAAGGTACATGAGAAGAGATGAGTTCCTGAATTTAGAAGAAGGGAAGATGTTTGTTTATGAGGCCAAATTTTGTGCTTTATCCAAGTATGCTACTTAACTTTGCTTCAGTCCGCAAGAGCAGATTTTCCTCTTTGTGAAGGAATTGATGTCAGATTTGCAGATTCCATCCTTATAGGTGGCGGCTTCTTCAAAAATATTTTCAGGAAGTGGTTGATTTTGTGATAGAGGTATTGTGGGTGAATCCAGATGACTTCGCCAAGGTGACAACGCTTAAGAAGTTTAAGGGAGGCAAGTTTAGTGGTTCTTACCCTAGAGGGAAGAATCATATAGGGTGTTATCCATCCCGTCCTATTCAGTCTTCATTGGACGTTTCAACTAAGGGTCTGTCACGGACCATCTAACCCTTTTCTGAGTTTGGGGGTTATCTTCAGTCTTCTTCATTTTCACAGACACCTACCCTCGATTCCATGACTTATTATAGATGTGGTGAGGCTGGGCATATCAAGAAAATATTATTCGAGGCAGAGTCAGGCTTGGTATGATCAGGGTTACAGAGCTCCAACAGTTAGAGAAATGAGTGGTTATGGTAGAGGTCGTCACTCTGGAGGACATGGTGGCCAAGGTAGTCGTGGTCACCAGTCTGACCGAGGTGGCAGGCAGGTTAGAGCTACTGGAGTGTAGCCCGACAGGGGAAATTATCAGACATACGACAAAGCTCATTGTTGTGCTTTCCCCAAGAGGCCAATGTTGTTATTACATGTACTATTCTGGTCTGCGACCGCATGGCTTCCGTATTGTTTGATCCTGGATCCATTTTTTCTTATGTATCTTCCACATTAGCTAAGGGACTTGATTTACATTGTGACTTACTTGACATGCCTATTCATGTTTCTATTCCTATTGGTGGGTCTGTGTTAGTTGAGAAGGTGTAAAAGTCTTGCTTTGTGAATTTTGTGAGGAGCAAAACTTATGTAGATTTGATTATTCTAGAGATGGTTGACTTTGATGTAATTCTGGGTATGCCTTGGGTTTCTCCAAAATTTTCTATCTTAGATTGCAATTCCAAAACCATAACTTTGGCCAAGCCTTGGATAGATTTTCTAGTGTAGGAAGGTGACTATATTCCCACCCCAGTTCGGATTATATCTATTCTTTGCGCTAAGAAGTTGGTTAGTAAGGGTTGTTAACCTTTTTTGATCCATCTCAAGGATGATTGTTTCAAAGTGCCTTCGATTGAGTAAGTATTGATAGTGCGTGATTTTGTGGATGTTTTCCCCGCAGACCATCTTGGTATGCCACTAGACAGGGATATTGATTTTTGTATTGACCTGGAGTCGGGGACTCACCCTATTTCCATTCAACCTTATAGAATGGACTTGGCTTAATTGAGAGAGTTGAAGGCCCAAACTTCAGGAGTTGTTAGGTTAAGGTTTTATTAGACAAAGTGTCTCTCTTTGGGGTGCACCCGTTTTATTTCTGAAGATGAAGGTTGGTAGCTTTCGAATGTGCATAGACTACAGACAACTGAACAGGGTGTTTGTGTCTTCTCTAAAATTGATTTGAGGTCCAGTTATCATCAACTGAAAATTCAGGCAGTGGATGTGCCAAAGAATGATTTTCAAACAAGGTATGGGCATTATGAGTTCTTAGTAATGTCTTTTGGGATTATGAATGCCCCTGCTTCTTTCATGAGCCTGATGAATATAATTTTTAATCCATAGCTAGATCTCTTTGTTATTGTATTTATTGACGATATATTGATCTACTCAAAGAGCAGAAAAGATCATGAAGAACATCTGAGAATTGTACTAGGATTGTTAAGGGAGAAAAGGCTTTATGCCAAATTCTCCAAGTATGAGTTCTGGCTCGATTCAGTTTCCTTCTTGGGGCACGTGGTTTCTAAAGATGGAGTGATGGTAGATCCCTAGAAGATTGAAGCATTGAAGAGTTGGGCAAGGCCCACTAATGTTTCAGAGGTAAGGAGTTTTATTGGTTTAGCTAGTTACTACCATTAGTTCGTCAAGGGATTTTTTTGCATCACTTCCAGTTGACCAATTTGACCTAGCAGAATGTTCCATTTGTATGGTCGGATGAGTGTGAAGAGAGGCACCGATTCTTGCCTTGCCTGTGGAAGGTACAAATTTTATTGTTTATTGTGATGCATCTTATTTTGGTTTAGGTGCAGTGCTAATGCAAGAAAGGAATGTAATTACCTATGCTTCAAGGCAATTGAAAGTGCATGAACATAACTATCCCACTCATGATTTGAAGTTGGTTGCGGTTGTATTTGCATTGAATCAATGGAGGCATTATCTATATGGTGTCAAGTTTGAAGTGTATACAGATCATCCAATTTGCAATATGTATTCACTCAGAAAGACTTGAATTTGAGGTAGATGAGGTGGATGGAGTTGCTGAAAGACTATTATGTAACTATTGTTTATCACCCGGAAAAAGCTAATGTTGTAGTTGATGCCCTAAGTACAAAAGTAGAGAGCATGGGGATTTTAGCCCATTTGCAGGTTTCTAGATCCCCATTGGCTAGAAAGGTTCAAAATCTGGCTAATGACCTTATGAGGCTGAAAGTAACTGAGGAAGGGGGGGGGGGAGGTTTGGCCTGCGTGGAGACAAGATCTTTTTTTCTTGACAAAATTAAAGGAAAGCAGTTTGATGATGAGAAATTGAGCTGAATTCGTGATATGGTCTTGCGAGCAAAGGCCAAGGAAGCTGTGATTAATGGGGAATGCGTCCTGAGGATTAAGGGACGGGTATGTGTGCCCGATGTTGATGATTTGACTCAGACTATTCTTACATATGCTCACAATTTGAGGTATTCTATACATCCTGGTACAACCGAAATGTATCGTGATACGAGACAACATTGTTGGTAGAGTAGAATGAAGTGTGTAACACCTCGGACTTCGAGAAAGGGCTAAAAGGGGACCACGATCCGTTAAGGATGTCGTGAGTGACCTTTAGGACTGCCCTGGCAGGGGTCACCAAGACAACCCGTCTAGGGGTTCATGACCCGTCTAGGGAATCGTGAACCACCCCTCCAGGGGCTGCCTGTGAGGGAGTCACCTAGACGATGCCTTTAATGGCCCATGGTGACTTGGATTGCCCGTCTACGGGTCTGTACAAGTCACCCAGTCAAGGAGGTTGCACCTAAGGCAACTGTGAAGGACCATAGACGCCTAAACGGTCCGTGGAGCTTCACACAGACCGTGAAATCATCCGTGAAAGTGGATTGTCAGGTTTTGAGTTTTGTGTCAACTTTAAACGATCTTATCTTTCAACACAAAATTAATTAGGTTGTCCATTACCTATCAAATTAAATATCTTTGAGTCCTCTTTTCAACGCCACCAAGTTTGCCTAATTCCGAGCCTGGAGTAAAAAGTTATGCTCATTTTAGTGAAGTCCTATCGTGTAGGGCATCGTCACGACCTGCTAGATGGGCCGTGGTGATCATGACGGCCCGTAAAGCTTCTCTTGAAGTCACTTCGTCATCATTTAAGTCAGGGTCACATTGTTATTTTCCCCTATGTGTTTGATACTTAAACTACATCGTTTGGTTCTTAAACTACGTCGTTTTACTCAGTCTAAACCTAGTAATCTAGTCAAAAACTACCTAAAACCCTCATTCTCAAAAAATCAACCAACTTAGAAAGAAAAGAAGAGAAAGAGGCGATATTTTCTCCTAAGAACAAGCAGAGGTATTCTTCAAGTTTAGCCCCGAAATCCAAAGGATTTCTCTATAGTTTTCGCCACCAGGTATGTGGAATTTCACTAGTGGGTTTCTTTTACCCATTTGGTCCCTAGAATTCAGTCAATTCTTCAGTTTCTTCATAAATTGTTCAGACCTAGGGTTCCTAAATCTTAGGGATCCATTGAAATTTAGTTGTTATAGTTTCTATGTTATTGATCACATGTTTCTTAGAGAATTAGTATAGTCTCATGTATAGAACTCCGAACCCTAGCTTGTGTTAATTATCAGTATTTCATGAATTATACTTGCTAGGCAGATCAATCAGAAAACCATGCTTCAGAATTCAAATGCCATATCTTTCAGTATATGTATGTTGCATTCTCAGATAATTATCAATATTTTGAGTTACTCAGTATTTGAGTTGCATTTTAGCTTTACATTTAGTTGGGAGTAGACTTAGCACCGAGTTAGACTAGGGTTCAGCGTACCCTCAAGTCCCAGAACTACGTGCCAACGTAGGTTTATAAGTCCCCTATGTTGAGCATCAGTTTTAGTGATCACACCACAGTCATGCCTTTATATCCCGACAAGGTATATTGGGTCCTCTCGATGGAGCGTATACATCGGACTCCACGTTTAGCTCACGTGGTTTATGTCAGGTAATAGTATCTCCCACAGTCAGATTCATATTGCGTTGACCATGTATTCAACATTTACTTCAATATTCATTTTATCATGTTATCTTCATGATTAGTACTTGGTCATTGCATCCAGCTCAGTTTTCAGTTATGTTCAGTATGTTTATTTTCTTTTTTAGTTGTTATATTGTTCTGCTCAGCATATATCCTGCATGCTCAGTTCATTTAAAGTACTGACACATACTTTTCTCTACATCATTGTATGATGTAGGTTCAGACGCTCAGCATCCAGATCACGCTTAGCTCAACTTCCAGTCCGTATTCAGCAGCTTCAGTGGTGAGCCCTTATAGTTCGAGCACAATAGACATGCTTTACCTTTTAGTCTTTACTTTTTAGTTTCAGTCTTGTTAGAGTTAGTTGGGGCATGTCCCATCAACTCAATTCATTTAGAGGCTTTCAGACATAGAGTAGATTCATCTCGAGTTGTTAAGTGTTGTTTCAGTCATCACTATACTCTTCATATATCCAGACTTGTTGGGCTTTTCCCTATTTCAGATATTAACTGTTTTTAGCTTCCGCACAATGCATGATTTTATTGAACTTGTATAGATATGTCAGGCCATGGGTTAGGTTGGGGTCACTCGTGACACTAAGCATCGTGTCGCACCTAGGGGGTAGCCTTAGGGCGTGACAAAGTGTGACATTGTTGATTTTGTTTCCCGAATTGTCAGTAAGTAAAGTACGAGCATCAAAGGCCTAGAATCAGAGAATGCCCATTCTTGAGTGGAAGTGGGAAAGGATTGCAATGTACTTTGTGATTGGTCTTCCAAAGACATTGGGTAACTTTGATTCAATATGGGTAATTGTTGACATGTTAACTAATTTTGCGCACTTCATTCTGGTCAATGTGACATATAATGTAGAGAAGTTAGCCAAACTCTATATCCGTGAAATTGTTTGATTGCATGGAGTTCTGATTTCCATCATATCAGATAGAGATACACAATTTACTTCTAACTATTGAAGGACCTTACATGCTGAGTTAGATACTAGATTGGATCTTAGTACTGAATTTTACCCTCAGACTAATGGGTAGTCTGAGCGGAAAATTCAAGTGTTGGAGGATATGCTTCGTTTGTGCGTGATAGAATTTGGTGTTCATTGGGACTAGTTCTTACCCTTGGAAGAGTTTTTGCACAACAATAGCTATCAGTCGAGTATTGATATGTCCCCATTTGAGCCATTGTGTGGGAGGAGATGTACATTTCCCATTGGTTGGTTTGATGCATTTGCGGTGAGACCTTGGGGAGATGATCTTTTGAGGGAATCATTAGAGAAGGTAAAATTCATTCAGGAGAAGCTTCTAGCAGCTCAGAGTAGGCAGAATGAGTATGCAGACCAAAAGGTCAAGGACTTGGAGTTTATGGAGGGAGAGAGCAAGTGTTCCTGAAGGTTTCACCCATGAAGGGTATGATGAGGTTTGGTAAGCGAAGTAAGCTTAGTCCGAGGTATATTAGGACGTTTGAAGTTCTTAAGCGTGTGAAAGAGGTGGCCTGTGAATTGACTTTGCCTCCTGGGCTATCAGGAGTGCACCCGGTATTTCATGTGTCTATGCTAAAGAAATATCATGGTGATGGAAACTACATTATTCATTGGAATTCAGTCCTATTTGATGATAATTTGTTTTATGAGAAAGAGCCCATAGTAATTCTAGATAGGGAGGTCCGCAAGTTGAGTTCAAAGGAGATTGCTTCTTTGAAGGTCCAGTGGAAGAATCGTCCAGTTGAAGAGTCCACTTGGGAGACCGAGGTTGATATGCATGAAAGATATCCACATCTTTTTGTTGAGTCAGGTACCCATTCTTATTTTCGCTTTTTTTTACCGTTCGGGGATGAATGGTGGGTTGATTGGTATCTAATGTAACGACTTGTTAGGTTGTTTTGGGTACTAATTCATAAAAGACTATTTCGGTAGATTCTAAATGAGTATTTTGGACTATTTGTTAACTATAGTTATTTAATTGGTGGTAAATATTAAATAATTAATTTAATTGGTGGTTAATGAGTTAAGTCCATAATTTATTTAATAACTTATTCCTCTTGACCCATATTTTCTTAAATAAGTACAAGGGGTTTAATATTTGTAAATCATAAATTAACGAGGAATAAAAATAACCTCCTGGAAAGAAGACTTCACGGTGCGGCACAACCTAAGGGGGAGACATAAATGTTTCAAGTAAAAGATGTGTGTATATATATATATGTAAAGCTCCATTCTGTGATGAATTATAGAATGTAGGTCTAGGAATTATTATTATATGTTGATTTAGGAAGAATTAGGTTATACATTGTTGCAGATTTGATGAGCAACTATAGGATTGTTTTTTTGTCATTATTGACAGTGACTAATGGATAGTTATGGAATCATGATTGAGAAATAGTTGATGATTAATTATATATAATAATAAGCTAACCATTTGAGGGATGTGTAGAATATAAGTAGTTGACAGAATGGTGTCTTCCTCTCCTCTTTTACGAGCTGGACTTACTAGGTTGCATGATTAACATAGTTTTGGGTTTATAATTTTTCGTCTAGTTGTTACGTTAAAAATTCAAGTTTTGATATATTGAGATAAGTAATTAATAGGTATATTGTATTATTTTAATTCCATTAGAGTTATGTTATTTGGAGGAATTAAGACTTAACCCTAGACTTGAATTTAAGAAATATAATATTTGATCTATTAATTGAAATCTCAGTTGAAACTTGACATATTAATGTGCATCAAGATTAGGAATTTGAATATAGATCTGTGCTCTATGATGTTTGGATAATTTTTTTAGTCTAGGCTAGACATATAGTAATATGGTGTCTACGGACTCATTTGCTTACGAATATTATATACTTGATAGATTGGAAACTTTCTGAGGCATTGAGGAAAGGAAAAACATTGGGACATTAGCTTGCTTGACCTCGGTACTTCGGTGGAGGTAGGTTATGGTTTGTTCTACGTGATAGAGAGACTCTTAATAGTGATTGATAGTCATTGAGTAATACAATGAAATTTTTTATGTACTTGATTATTGTGGTTTGGATGATTTATATGTTGTTGTGATTGGTCTGTAATCCCAAGACCGCGAAATCCATAATCTTGAACTTGTTCTATTAAAGTGATGCCTTAAATAAAGAAGACTTGATGAAATATTGTTAAGGAAGTGAAAAGAGATGATAAAGAATGATGATTTAACTATATTGTTGGATCGGGTGCCACGAGCCGGCACGATATTATTGGTTCGGGTGTCATGTTCCAGCATGATTACATTAAAGTAAAATATATTAAAATAAGTTAATGTACTCAATCTCAAAGGACTCATTTCCCAAATGAGCGTGGTGTGAAGGTCTGCATTCTCATGTGTGTTCTTGATATTGTTGACTAATTACGTACTTGTTTCATTGTTGTCATCACTTGTTCATGTTGCTTGTTGTTTGCCACCTGCTAAGTGCTATAGTTGATTACCTGTTATTACTTTATGCATATTAGTTTCTATTTTGGTCGGCCGATGATTTCTACTCAACACATATTACCCTGTACTGATCCCTACTTGTATTGTTCTTTTTTTTTTGTTGAGTGCAGCGAGTGTACCCGCGACTTCGACTCACCCTCTACTCTGGTCAGTCTCCAGCACATCAGATTTCAGGGTGAGCTATTCCTTTTAGCACGTGTTGGATTCTCTCGGTCATGGCATGATATCTTTAGATTTCAGACACAAGCTATTTTATTTATCTATTATGGTGTCTTTGATACTCTCAAACTTAGCATTTGGGGATTAGATGTCCTTGATATGATGACCATCAGGTTTTGGAAATGATATGCAATAGACTCTAGTGGATTTTTGTTTCTTACATTAATGAGATTTGAGTTTCCGCATTATGGTTGTATTTCGTAAGTTGAACAATTAATATAAGTTGGTTTGAATTCGTTGGTTCGCCCACCGAGAAGGTTAAGTGTGGGTATCACTCATGACTCGTTTTAGATCGTGACAATATCATTAGTGTGTTGCTTAAGATTTAAAATTATCTGTAATTTCTCTTTCCATTGTGTAATACTTTTGGCTATAAATCTATATATATATAAAGGAGAAACATAGAAAATGTGATGTGGCACCTCTCTATGGCCTCCATTCATATTTGTCTTTTTCCTCCTTTTTTGACCATTTTTTCCTTCATTATTTATTTATTTTATTTTTAATATCTCAAAAAGTCTTCATATTCAATTACTCAACTTTTCACCTACCACTATAATATAAATTTAATATCTTTAATAAAATAAGAAATAACTACTAATAACTCACATCTTCAACTTATAATCTTAATAATATCCATAACTCCTTTTTTTTAAATCTTCATAACCCCAAAATTAAATTTATTAGTTTATGACGCCTTATGATATTCCTCCTATTTTTCTATATATATTCATATTTTGTATCAAGGAAATTTTCATTCAAAGTTATTCTTTCACTTCTCCATCACCATATCATACATTAGGGTGAGGAAGAAAATGCTAATCATCACATTATATGGTTGCTTTCAACAAAGTCGTAAAGAATCTATGGGTAAAAATGCTTCTTTTAATTTTTTATATTATACTTTTTTTACTTTAATAATTTATGTGATATTATTTATAGTCAATTTAATTAATCTGTGATACTAAATTGAATAAACTCAATAAAAATAAAATCATGGAGTAACTAACAATTTCATATAAGTATATTCTTAATTTGTGCTTGTAGGGATGAAGAAAATTGAGGAAGATACAAAAATAGAGAAAATTGTGAATTTTGGAAGAAGATGATGTAGAGTCTTACACTAAATTATTATTATAGTAATGTGATCTTTTTAGTTTTTCTTTCCTCTTCTCTATATTTCATTTATGTACTTTATTGAAGAACTTAAAATATATTTTAAAATTCTTTTAATTGTACCTTTTTACATTCTCTTTTTTCTTAAAGTTATATTTTAAAAACGTAATGGAAAGAGAATAAAATGTTAAGTAAGGCAAATCAGAAGACTGAGAAAGAGAAACTTGATAAAGAAATCTTTTTTTTCTTTTATATGACTATAGTTGTACATACATAATTCATTAGGTTATATTATGATTTGTTCTGTTATATTATGATTAGTTCTTGTGATTGTTTTATTATGATAACTTTTTGCAACATTCAAAAACGAACATTATATATTTGATGTTACTGTTTATTTGCATGCTGAAGTGCATTCCTAAATACGACACTACGATTAGAAGCATTTTAAAGTGTGAAAATTTGATAACTTACAAAAAGAAAAGAAAAAATGTTATCTAAACAATGAACTAAAAAAATTGACAACAAACTTGAGTATTTGTATAATTTCTTAGAAGAAGAAAAACTAAAGAAATATAAACATTATATGCAATACTTTTGTTTTCAAAAAAGAAGAAGATAAAGATCCTTTTATTTATTTATTTATTTATTTGATAAATTTCACTATATTTTAATTTATGATTATTATTTAAAAAGTGTCAATTACTACTCTCTCCATTCATTTCTATTATTTATTGTGAAAACATAAATGTCTCAAAAATTATTATTTTACTTATTTATATTCTTTATTGTAAATTTAAAGGTCTAAATATTTAAATCCAACCTTTCATTTCTCCATAAAAAATGAAAAATTTATATCTATCTATATATTATATAAAGCTAAATATTAAAAAAGTGATTTGACACCTCTCTTTGGCCGATGATCCTATTTTTTTTATTTTTTTTATTCTTATTGTTATAATTTTCACTATATTTTTATTTTTATTACTATTAAAAATGTATCAATTACTATTTCATTCATTAATTTTTATTATTTATTGTAAGAATTTAAATATCTCAAACGTAACTACTTCACTTATTCCTATTATTTATTGTAAATTTAAAGGCATAAATATTTATTACTCAAATCTTTCATTTTCTCCTTAAAGAATGAAAATTTATTAAAATAGAGTAGTCTAACTAAATATCATTTCAAATAGCTTGAAAAAAAATTAAATTATCCCTTTAAAACTCTCTTAATTATGAGATTCTCTTTTCACCTAATTTTCTAAAATCTAAAAATATTTACATATTTAGTCAATTAAAGAATAATATAATTGCTCACTAAATAAATTTAAAAAAAGAAAAGATGTAACTCTCCAAAAAAATAATCCCAACATCCATTTATAGTTTTACATTTCATAATGAACCCATGATTAAAGTTGACAGTAAAAAAAATACTACACCAGCCAAAAAAGATTTAAAAAAATAAATTTTTTTCTACTAATTTCTTATTTATTTTATTAGTTTATAAGAATAAACGTCATAATTATAATAATTTATTGTCCAAAATTTTAATATTATTTATTGAAAATAAAAACTCATCCACATATTGATTTATGAAATCATTGATATTCGCTTTTAACTTTTTCATATTTCTGTAGTGTTTGCATTACATAATTTATTCAGTTTCTATATAAAATTGATATTTGAGCTCTCTTGTGTATTTATTATTTTAATTTTAATGTATTTTTTTTTACGAAATATTAATTAATTAGTAAATATGTGATTTAAATATAACTTCTACTTACTTTCTTGAGTTTAGAATTACACTTTCTATGCTTTTCATATGAAAGTTTTGTGTGGATATATAAAAAAGTTTAGGCTATTAATTTTATCAATTACACTAATTGATATGCTCATATTTTAAAGTAATAATTGTAAAAAAAAAATGAATTATAAGTAAGAGAAATTACATGACCTCTAAATTTAAATAGTTAAATAAATTTATAAACGTAAATAGTATCATATAAAGGAAATTATTAGTAAAATAATATAAATAATTTATAACACCCAAAAATAAGATAGCAACATATATAAAATTGGCGCATAAAGAAATATGTATTTGTATTGTTCCAAGGAATAATTATAATTCTCTTTTTCTTTTTTTCTTGAAACTAACTTAGTTCTATTTTTTTTTTCTTTTTTCTTTTATTGCTATTTTCTGTTTGATTTTTTCATATATATTTTAGTATTGCAATTTCTTAATTATTTTATATCAATTAAATATAAAAAAATATGATCGCGCGAAGCGCGATTTGGTTAACTAGTTATGTGCATAAGTTGCAACTTGTCAAGTTTGTTATTTTTCTTCAAAATTCATTGAATATATAGTTGTTTGAAAGAAATCCACCTTTGTTCGAACATATGCATTTAGAGAGAATTTTGTGTCTTTTCCAATCAAAGCACATTTGACTTTATAACTTAGTTGAAAATTTTAGAATTTCCACCAAAACAGTTCTTTAAAAAGCAAAAAAAAAAAAAAAGGACTTAACCAAGGCTCGAATGCAAAACCAATGGACTAGTAGTTTGACCATTTACGTTGCAATAACATTCATTACATATCACTAAACACAATTCTTTTATTACTTTTAAAATTATTTATTGATATTATTAATAAATAAACTACTGAATTTATTAATGAAATATTATAAGTAAATAAAATAACAAATAAATAAAGTTTAATCATCTCAAGAATGAGACAATGAATTGTATTATAGTCAGGAAAGAGCATCACTCATTGTATGAAAGAATCTAAGTGATTCTCTATTCTTCATGCTAATATTCATCACAATTAATTTCCTTATAGTTCGAACGAGACCATTACTCATTGTATTATGGAATCTAAATGATTATTTATTCTTTACGTTTATATCCATCACATTGAATTGATTTATAGCCGAGATAGAGTATCCCTCATTTTATGAAGAAATCTAAACGATTCTCTATTTTTTCATGTTTATTTTCATCATAATGAAGTGACTTATAGTTGAGAAAGATCATCATTCATTATATGAAGAAATTCAAACTCAATTTTTGGACATTTTTCTTATCAAAAAAGAAATTGATTTTTTTTGAATTTCCACCAAGAGAGTTCTTATAAAAAAATGAAAATTAGGGACCTAACCTAGACTCAAACACGAGACCAAGAAACTAATAATTTAACGTTTGACCATTTACGCTACAATAGCATTCGTTTGTATTCACTAAACAAAATTATTTTATAACTCTAAACAATCAGTTATTACTATTATTTCATAAATAAAATATTATAAGTAAATAAATTTTAATCACCAAAATGAGACAATGAATTGAACTATAGTCGGGAAAGATCATAACTCATTGTATGAAGAAATCTAAATTATTCTCTATTCTTCACGTTTATATTCATCATAATGAATTGACTTACAGTCGGGAGAGGGCATTACTCATTATATTACGTAATCTAAATAATTCTCTATTCTTCACGTTTATATTCATCACATTGAATTGACTTATAGTCGGGAAAGAGCATCACTCATTGTATGAAGGAATCTGAATGATTTTTTATGACTTAGGACCCGTTTGGTAGGAGGTATTAATCAAAATAGTCCATCAAAAATATTGTTTGGTTACTTTATTTAATCTAATCCATGGATTAGTTATACCTCATACGAGGTCTTATTTTATCCCTAGAAAAGGGAGGGATAACTAATCCAAGGTTTAACAATCCTTGGATAAGACCCCTAAATGATTAAACTATCCCAAAATCTTTTTTCCTAATCCCCCCCCCCCCCCCCCCCCCCCGTAATTTAATGCTCTTTTTTATTTATATGAGAATATTTATAAATATTCTTTTAAATACTCCAAATTTATTTCATGTAATTTGATGATTTCACAAATTAATATTTTTCTCTCCATGTTTGATTTGTTATATTGGGTTGATTTTTTTCGGTTTTTTTAAAATGTAGTTCGTCGATTGACCACTTGAACTATTTTTCTTTCAAAAATAAGTTTCGTGTATTCGAACAATTTAAGTATCCTTAAATTTATGTTAAGTTTAAGGTTTATTTGACCAACAAAAATTTAGAAATATGTCGTGCTATCAAGGATCTCTATGGTGGCATATCACACCTCAGAATTAATAATAATTTTTTTAATATACTTTAGTATTTAACTTGACAAATTAAATGAAATATAAAATCTCATAATAACTCAAGGGTATAATAGGAAAGAAACTTTTTCTAGAATTTTAAACCAAACATAAGATTAAATAGGAAACAATGAATCAAACACTTGATAAAAACTAATTCATGCATTACTAAACCCTACATTACTAATCCATGCATTACTAATTCATGCATTAGTAATCCCTGCATTGTTCATCTTTGTACCAAACGACCCCTTATAGTTCAGGAGAGATCATTATTCATTGTATTATAAAATTTAAACGATTATCTATTCTTCACGTTTATATTCATCTCATTTAATTGATTTATAGCCGGAAAAGAACATCACAACATATTTTATAAAGGAATCTAGATGATCCTCTATTCTTGACATTTATTTTCATCATAATGAATTGACTTATAATTAGTAAAGATCATCATTCATTGAACGAAGTAATCCAAACTCAATTTTTGGATATATTTTTATCAAAAAAGAAATTGATTTTTTTTTTAATTCCCACCAAGAGACTTTTATATTACGATATAGACTCTTATGACCTCCCATTATATGTCTTACTATAATGATTCATCTAGCATTACGATCTTTACAACAACGATGTTATCCATCGATCAAATCATTTTATGAATTACATTTCACTTTACTGTCTACGGTTTCATTACGAGTCACATAAAAACAACTCTCACACACATAAAAGTTAAGTTAATTTAAAGTCTTCTTTGCATAAAATAGCATAAAGGTATCCTTTGAACATATACAGTTGTAAGACCATATTTAAGATAACTTGAGTTGATTTCAAAACATATGCATGACGTAAATATTATAGTCTACGAACCCTCTAATACATTGGCTCACTAACTCTAGTTGAATACATACTGATATGCTTATGGAAAGAGCCTACTTTCCTGGGCACCTAAATTTATATCATGAGATGCGGCACCCCCAATATAATAAAAAGGACAGTGGCGGAGCCAAACATTTTACGAAGGCTGTCCAAATATTACATAAGCAATTATTTTTTTATCAATGGATGTACCGAAAATTTTAAAATCAAACTATTTAATATTAATAATAATTTTTTTTATGAATAAATGTACAAACAACTTTAAAATTGAAGTTATTTTAGGATCAAAATCTAGAGAATTTAACTGAAGGCTTTGTTTTTGAGAAGAATGTCATGACCTCTCAAATTAGTCTACCGTTATTTCTTTATTTGGTTAACTTAGAGAGGTTGAATTATTTTTTTTGGTACTATATTAAAATAATTCCTCAAGTCCATTGAAACTTCAATCTAAATATTAACTTAAGCTATTTTGGTTATAAAATAAGAGAAAGAGAGGGAAAATAGAGAGAGAATTATTGAGATTCTTATTCTCAATAATATTGTGATATAATTTGGGTAAATGAGTCTGCAATTTATAAAGGAAGAAAATCTTATTCATAAGAAAAATGTATTAAAATCTTAGAAAAGAATTCAATTTAAATTTTAAAAAATCATTTATTACTTATTAGACCTTATCATAAAAGGAATGAACATTACATATATGATATTTCATACTATTTTTAATTAATATTTTTCTTCAAAAGAAATTAAAGCATAATTTAAAGTAAAAATAAGGAGATCACATAAAAATAGCGATGGGATTCAATGATATTTTATATTATTTTTAATTAAAAAAATTTAAAAACAAAATTAAAGCTTAATTCAAAGTAAAAATAAGGAAATCACATAAAAGTAGCTGATGGGATTCGATGGTATTTTATATTATTTATAAAAAAAACGAAATTAAAGTTTAATTTAAAGTAAAAATAAGAAAATCACATAAAACTAGCTGATGGGATTCAAACTTGGGGACATTCAGCACAAATTTGACACCATTTGTACAAAGCTACTAGATATTTATGTCAAAATTAGCATGTTTTATTAAATTATTAGTGTCAAGCAGGCCACAATAAAAAAAAAATTAAAAATACGCACATTCTAGAAGTCAAACCCGGGCACCACGTGGATCTGCGAGAGCTTTAGTCACTGTGCTATAAATTCTTTAATTTTTAAGGATATCCAAAATACTATATATACCAATATAAAGTCAGAATTTATTTATATATATCGTAGCTCTGCCCCTGAAAAAGGAATATAAGTAGATATAAAATTATGTTGTATGTAAACCATACAAAACATAACGTGTGATAAACAATAAGCATAAGAAAATATGTGAAATAGGAAATGCAACTGTAAGGACCATAAGGTATATCTTTTTTGGGTTCAGTATGCATTACTTATATCATAAAATTGTTGCTTAGTCTTTTAGGAATCTCATTTTAAATTTTTTTCCATAATTTGGGAACATCATAGTATAGAATATATACACTGGACCATGAATCTTCAAGTCTTAACATAATAGATATCAGTCTACTTTATGTCAAGATGATTCATATGGATCTACTTCATAAAAAATATACGGTATATAAGTATAAATAAAAAAATTGATGCCGCTTGAACAACTGATATCCTTTGATCCAGTGATTAAGTGGGTAAATTTTTAAATAACAATACATTATTTTACTTTTTCCCAACGGAAAATAATTTAGGAAAGCTTTTTCAATATATATGATTGTAATTCATATATAAAAAAAATACATTGTTTAAGTTCTTTCTTTTTAAAAAGTAAAAATAAAATAGTTTCCATTTTCAAACCCCTCATTGCGTTTCGGCTGAAGCTTTTTTCTTATTCTTGGTCTTATTATTTTAATTAAACTATATATTAGAATTATTTATTTAATAAATTAAAATATTATTTGAATAATAATTATATATTAATCAATTTAAATTAACAAAATTTAGAATTTTCTTCTTCGTCTGTCGAAATTGCTTGAAAAAAATCGTAGGTCCACCACTGATAGACCTAGTAGTCGTGTGATAAGGAAACATCAAAGTGTTACATACTTTATCTTCTAGCCTACAATTATTATCGCGAAGCGATTAACTCTTTGGAGGTATGGCTGAGACAAAGTGCAAATGTTATTACTTTTCTTAATTCTTTACTTGCTTAGTAAAAGAGGTATAGAACAAGAAAAGAGATTAACAACGGAGATTCAAGTCTATCAATCCTCATCTAATGACTTGAGCTGTAAAAGATAAAGTTAATCTGAAATAGAGGTAAGGGTTAAAATTCAAACACTCAAAAGACCAAAAGGTATTTAGAAAGTGAAAATTTTATAATTGACATATATATGACTAATAATTATAAGTTATGACATTATTCTTTATCTTTCAAGTTATAACAATAAACAATGACAGGTTATAACATTTTACTAAATTAAAAAATGATTTAAAATAACAGGAAAAACCAATTAGTTTGAAAAATAAATAAAATAAAAACAAATATTTTGGTAGGAAATAATTTGAAAAAATTAGTGATAATTAATAGGAGACATAAAAATAGGAGAGTCATAATAAAAATAATATTTGTTTTCCTTGTTTAGCTCAAAACAATTATTGGCATTTTTCCTCACTTGTTTAATTTTGTTCAAAGAGATTATTATTTTTTTCACAATTTCACTCTCTTCTCAATATTCTCTCTTATCATCACTGTCGTCTAATTTCTATTCTTTTTTATTCAATAATCTTCATTTTCTTGTAATTGACGGTTTCTTATCAGCATTAATAAAGCATGGTGGTAGATGAGGATCCTTCAGGTTAGTGCTAATTCAGAAAATTTATTTGTATTGGCATATATAAATAATATTTTTCTATTCAGTTTAAATGCTATGAAATTGTGAATGAAAGTTTCTTGATCGATTACCAACAAAATGTAAGAAAAAATATGGAACAGTGATACTGGAAAAAAATCTAATTTTTATGTGTATAATATTTTTAATTATGACATTTTTTTTTATGTAGACTGTTAGATTTTGGTATGTACATTGAATTTGTTCATTCTTTGTTTGAATCATTTTTCATTTTTTGGTATGTTTCTGATTAAAAAAATTACATGAAATTTGTTTGGAATTGATATACTAGTTATACCTGACATGTATGGCAATTGATAATATTTTTTGGTACAATTTTGGTAAAATTGAACTTTTTTTTGGTATTTTATTTGGAATGGATTTTGGGCATGATGATGGAATGAATTTTGTACACTGTTTATTTAGAAAATAACAATTAAAAATGGTATTTTTTTTGGTATTATATTGACACGATTCTGATATAAATAAGTGATGTCTTTTGGCATGAAATATGTATGAAAAGTGTGAATAAAAATTGTTGTCGGGGTTCTAGTATGATTGAACTTTTTTTTGGGCATTTTATTTGGAATGGATTTGGGCATAATAATGAAATGAATTTGGTATACTGTTTATTTAGTAAATGACAATTAATAGTTAGAAATGGTATTATTTTGATATTATAGTGACATAATTCTAGTATGAATAAGTGATGACTTTTGGCATGAAATATGTATGAAAAAGTGTGAATAAAAATGGTATGAATTTTGTATACTGATATAACATATGTATTTTTACTTTGTATCCTGTAATACCGACACAGTGATTTTTGATGGAACAGGCAAATATGTTGATTTTCAGGTGGAGGGAATTATTTATGAATCTTCCAGCCTATATAGTGGTCTAGTAAATGCGACAACTTCATCGAGAGGGCCACAACAGGAAGACATATTCAAATTACCCTGCACCAAAAAAATCATAATTTATAATTGTGACAAACTCATGTTTTGATTTATTTTGTCTTTTAAGCTAATGAATTATAATTTCAGAATATTTATTATGTATACTACTTAATCATTTTTGTGTATTCATTGTTTTTCAAATATAGAGTGAAAAATTGATTAAGTAATGCGGATATGCAATTTGTATCGACTGAAAAAATCAAGTCAAATATAAATATGAAATGTTATCCAATTGGTATGCAATTGAAGTCCCATTAAAACTAGTTAATGTAATTTCCAATTGGTATTCATTTGGTATCCAACTAGTGTCCCACTTTAAAAAGGTTTAAAACCAGATGTAATTAAGGTATAATTGTTTTTGCTACTTTTTTTTAGAACAATATATAATGGTCATTGTTTTACATCAACTTCATATATTTTTTATTTTTTAGTCTGTCTTAAGATACTAATTATATACAAATTGGACACCAATTTAGTCTCATTCTTAATTTTCAATTTGGAGATCAATTAGATACAATGTAAGCCAACCTAAAACTATTTCATATAATTTTCAATTGGTGTCCATTTGATTTCCAACTGATATTCCAATGCAAAAATAGAAACAACAAGATGTAATTGAGATTTCAAATCAAATTAGCCAAACTAAAACTATTTATCGTTGTATCCAATTGGTATGCATTTGGTATCCAACTTGAAAATTTTAGACAAATTAAAAATAAAATTTTATGAAGTTGGTATACAACTGAAATAAATCTGGGGAGAATAAATTTGACAATGTAAAACAGTGCATATTATATTGCTGTCAAAAATTGTAGTAAAAAGAAATATACATCATCCAAAAATTAAAAAACATGTAATGATTAAGAGTCTAAGCTGCAATCAACTATTTCAAATTTAATTTTCGTAGTCCTGATGTAGGATAATTGGTAGTATCCGAAGCATGTTCATTTGCTACGCGGGGTCCATCAAATTTGCTAGCAACAGTTTCAGTTACTTTACTCTCACTAATTGCACCATCATCGTTCTTGTTTCTTCCATACTTTCATACCGCCATGACAATGAATATACATATAGATGCATAAATCATACCAATTTCATGCCAACATTAAACAAACTTCATGCCAAAATCATACACATAAAGAAACAATTTGAAAAAAAAATTCCTACTAACCAGTGTAGCCTTTCATCAACTTCATTTCTTTACAACAAAATTGATACATATGTGAGAAAAGATGCACCAAAATTATATCAACTTTATGCCAATATATGTAGACATTGATGCTAGAAATCATACCAATTTCATACAAAAAATATACTCATTCAGATAATTTTTTATCAATTTAATACATATCATAATTTATATCATTCAAATTTCATGCAATTTTTATACAACTAAACAAATACAAAATAATAATAAAACCCAATTTATTCAACCATACCATATATCAAATTCGGGAAAAAAATCATGATAATTTAATATAGATAATTAAAAAAATGAATAAAATAAAAATTAAATAATTGATAAAATAATTTAAATAAAAAAATTACCCTAACAACTTTTTTGCCCTTGTTTGACAATGGGATTTCCGAGTCATCTTTCATTATTTCTCTTCTTTTGGAGGGTTTTGATGACTGACCCATATCGACATTTGTTGATTTTTTTTATTTTTTTCCCGCTTACAAAATCTGAGTGCGAATTTGAAGGGGGTTCCACCATTTTCCCTTTTCTCTTTTGTCCCTTTTGATTTAGACGACTTGCAATTTTCTTTGCTTCTTTTTCTTCTCCTTTTCTGGAATTTGTTTCTTCCTTTGAGGGGTAACACTCTTTCTCGCCGGATTTGCATTCTTGTTGTTCGACGGCGTTTGAGTCAATATGTTAAAAGTTGAAGCCTTGATTTCAACATTAGAACTCACTTCTACTAATTTGGGGCTCTTTCTAGGAGTGTTCTTCGACAGATTTAGTCAATATCTAGTTTCTTAGTACTTTGAAGAAGATTTGATTCTCTTTTGAGTGAACAAAGAAGAATATGGTGAAAGAGAGATTTACGGTTGAACAGTGAAGAAGAGAATGAATATGGTGAGAGAGGAATTCTTACCTTTTGAACGTGGGGGTGGGGGGTGGTACTGTGTTAGCATGTGAAATAGATAGAAACGTGGTGGGGGGTGGATAGTTGATGTGTGGCAGTAAAAAAAGTGTATTTGAAAAGTAAAAAATTCCTAAAAATGTGTGCTAGATAATTATGATTGATTCTCTATTTAAAAAGTAAAAAATCCCTAAAAATGTGTACTAGATAATTATGATTGATTCTCTATTATAATTTTATTTATATCACCTATTAATTACATTATAAAATATAATTATAAAAAGACTAATTATTTAATAAAATGGAATTAATTAATTTATAAATAAAAAATGATATGCTATAACTCGCAATTAAAATGTTATAAGTAGTAATATTTAAAAAGTAGGTTTAAAACATGTAATATTGTCTCTTAAATATATATGTGGGGTGATTTTTCTAAAAAGGGTTGAGCAACATTTAAATATACCGAACTTATCATTTTGCATGCTGAGTATCAAAATAGATCACCAATACAATATACTTGTTGAGTTATGAAATCATGAGGAATACAGTCCTAGTCCATTCTAATAATTAATTCAAACAAATATTTGATAAATTGTGGATTGTTATTATAAAACCCTCTCTGAAAATAATTGACTAAAAGATTAAGTAACTGCATTGACCTAGTTTCTAGCCATATTTCCTATGGGATCAACCCCAACCTAATTAAATTCTATATTTAAATAACGATCACTTTATACTTCATTGCAAGATGTAATTTGAGCATATAAGTATTAGAGTTTTATAACATTTGGATGAATAAAACATACTTTCAAAACAGACTGTTCACAATTGCTAGACCTAAATGCGCTAGAAAATGCAGCCTAAGGTCTGACATGCAAAATGCATATCTAACTCACAACCCCTCACTAAAAAAGTCATAACTTTTTGCTCGAAACTCGAAATGACAAACGATTTGTATTAGAAAAAAGACTCATAGAGCTTTAATTTAATAGGTAGAACGCTATGTAATTCCTTTTAGATTGGTAGATACACTCATTTGAAACAATCAATCGCAGCACGCCCTTCAACTTTTGTGCTAAGCTTTCCATTGACCTCCAACCTTATTTTAACCTTTTAAAAACATTCATATATTGGTTCCTTGATATATTTATCCACTTACCACCTGAGGTTGAACAAATTCATTGGCATAGACTACAACAACAGGATAAAGAAATTCTCCATCCATATATTCATTGGCATATCTTCCTTTGGTATGGAGATACAGGGTGTTACAATAGACAAAATTGACTCATACAAGAAACATTTCATCTCCTAAGAATAGATTGATGAATTTCCTAAGAATATACAACAACAGGATAAAGAAATTCTCCATCCCCCATCTCTATTGACAATTTTCCTTTGCAAACCAGAAAGAAAACTTGCATTTCTTCGAGGTCCATCGAACAAAAACCTTTATCAAGTAGTTGTTAGATGAAAGGAAAGATGATGTACTCCGCATAGAAAAGATTCCATATAAATCTATAGTATGCTGAGATTGCTTCCTGCAAAAATGCAGATATCAGATAGTACAAAGTGATTAAACACCTTGCACTTTACAATTGTTTACCAGTAGAATACACACAAACATGAGATCATCATGCAAAACTTAAGTGTTAAAATTACCTTGGTGTAATTTGCTCTTTCCAACAACCATGCCTGCAAATACATAACAAAGCATATTTACATCTTACTTGAAAACCACAGCTTATTCCACAAGTGCTAAATCAATAGCACTATCCCCAGAATATAATTGATAATGAAAACATCAACCAAAAGGATTAAACGCTAATTAATCTTCATTTATCATTTTTAAGTTGGAGAGAAGCCAAAATGTATTTATTCAACTGACAAAAAAACTGTATAGTAAATTAAGGAACAGCAGGTAGCTTGTGAACTGTTGTTTAGAATCTAGAACTATTTGCAAATCCTATCATTGCTCAGGTTTGGTTTTCCTTGTATAACCAGAGACATCATAAGATAGAGTAGCAGTTAACCAGCATTAAAAAGCTTCTTCAAGCTATACCATGGATTTTAAAATTACAAAATAGTTGAACAGTGTATTATGCCATGGTATCTCAAAGCAATACATCTTCTCTCAAGTTCATTCATGTTCTTCACCAACTGAAGAAATGCACGATAGTCGATAGAGTTGAAATAAAATAGAATTATCCAACACAACATTAAGTAGTGTTAACAAAATGACAGAGCAGTGATTAAATAAGCTAGGTAAGTCTCTCCCTGACGCGCAATCATGATCAGATTCAAATCTCAAACTAAGTACCTGGAAAACTAAACACGATGCTAAGATGACATGTACAGGTATCATCAAGCTACTCCTGAATGCCTGCGATAAAGAGAATTATGCTATTAATCATTTCTGACGGAGAGCAAAATCAGGATTTTTGAGAGATTTCTTTCCCTAAAGAAAATGTCAATATCATATCAAACATAACATGAATATCAAAAAAATCACTCACTTGGGGCATGTATATTGCCGCAACTACAGCACCAATGTAATTTGTTAATAATAGACCAGAGCCGAGGAATGCTATGTTTCTCACACCAAGCTTTGTTGCCAAGGTAGATATCTGAAACCTAGATTAGTACATTAAATGAAAAAGAGGAACTCTGTAGATGTCAACAGTTATGAAAAAGAGGCTAAAAAAGACGAAGAATTCTTACTGAATTAGTTGTTGACACTACTACACAAGAGGATCTCCCCTTTCATAGGAGTTTTAATCTAGTAGTAATTATCCTCTACTTACAATAAGGTAAATACTTATTCTCTGTAATGAGTTACAGATTAATCTAGTATATCATATCAATTGAATCTAGACACATTCCTTTTTTTTCTTTCTAAAACCACAAATCCAGACAAATTATAACACCAATAACTGTATGAATATTTCAACAGCAAATCATGAAAAAATCTCTTTTCATAAAATAAGGCGGTGGAAGAAATGTCTATCAGCAATGGGGTATGGGATGAATCACTTGAAAGTTGTAACCAAAATATTGGAGATCAAGTAAGGCTACATGGATTGAGAGAAATAGATTGACAGCAGGTATAAGCAATTAAAACTTTTTCATCGAGGAAATTCAGTGTTCATAACAACCTCCAACTAAAGCAGGGAAAGAAGTAGCAAATTTCTTCAAAAAATGTATTACAACTTACTTGCGATCACCCTCCACATCTGGTAGATCCTTGGTGATGGCAATGACTAGTGCAAACACAGTCACAAAGGTAGTAATAAATGCAACAGGTGAGCTGCAGGTGACATATGTATTACTAATCAGATAATAATAAGTATGTAGAAAAAATGTTAACCCAGTGTAAAACTAATTATGAAGTGGAATTAGTATTATATACGATGAATTGCTTATTGGCTTAGAGCCAATTTGGCATAGTGAAACAAAAGTAGTTTAAAAGCACTCTTTCAGTGTTGGAGCTGATACTTTAAGAGGTGCTGAGCTGAAATTTATTATAAGCAACTAAGTATTTGGCTAGAAGTGCTAGAGCAGAAAATAAGTAATTGATGGGCTAGGTGAAATGCCCTTAAACGGTCAACGCTAAAAATGAACTGATTACTACTAGATTTTTAATCCTAAAACTGTTCTCCCTACATATTAATTTATGTTTCAATCAATTTCAAGTTCAAAATTTCTTAGATAAAATTATTTTAATTTAAAAGAGGTTTTTTTTCCCTTTGGTCAGATCATCAGTGTATTTTCATGCACTAATACAGTACTGTTCTTCTGTGGAGCAAATATACCAATCTTCCTCTTTTTTGGGTTTGCAAAGGAAGAGGTAAAGAGAGGAAAGAAAGAGTAACTACAGAGCTGAAGCTCCCACGTCTATACAAGATACTGCAGCAGAGGAAATCTCTGTTGATTGGAGAGGAAGACCTTACAAATCTAGCAAACATGGCAGAACAAAAGCTGGTATCTACTTAATTATAAAAAATATATAAGGGATTACGTTGTAATTTACTTGGTCAAACCCTAACTACTTTTAAACCAAAAGGCCACCAACTTACAGCTAAAATATAGAAAAAATAAAGAGATATTACTTGAAACCTTAAGTACCTTTTAGGATCTCAGCAGGATCCCCACAATTGATGTGATTATCCCACAACAATAACAATAAAGCTTCTTGAAACATGAGGGGAAGACTGGAAAGTAGGCAAATGCTGGGGTGTAGCTACCTTCTGATGACTACTAGAGGTCCTACTGCTCTTATCAAATCCTTATTTCTCATATATAAATAAATGCCGTTTTTTTGGAAGAAATTTGCTTAACCCCTATGATTATATGTTAATTGACAGGCTTTGTTTCTTTAGACAAATAAATATACAGAGAGATGAGAGAAAAGGCAACATGCATATACTCATAGAAATAGAGTGTATGACAGAAAAAACATTCACCTCCACTCAAAGCTTAGCCCCAGAGCAGCCCTTGTGGCATAATACACACCATAATTAAGAAGAAAACCACGCACCTGCAATGCATATCAATTCTTGATTCCATGTGACCAATATATTCTTAACTCAAAGCAGGTGATATTTATTGGCCTGTGCCAAAAGATATATGCACCACAAAACTTTAAAATGCAATGAATAACTGCATACATTAACCATTCAGAATTGTGAGAAGATGTTAAGACTGGTTATGGATGACTAGATGTTAATCAGCGTTATTTCCCAATACCCAAAAAGTGAAAAACTTGGAAACTGCCCTGATAGCTCTATCCTATATTTCAAGTGTTGATGATTACTGCAGAAACAGAGTCTTATTGAAGGTAATGTAAGGTTCAACAAAACAATTCTTGATAGGAAAGAGGATCAAGCCATAGAAAAGGATATGATTGAAACATAACAACATAAGTTGTTCCATAATTTACACTGCTTGCAACTAATGATGACGACATCTATGGATGCAAATATGAACAGCTGCGAGAAGCAGGTGCTTAGGTTAAGCTTTGGACTTTCGAGAATTCCAATACCTCTGTAAAGGCAATAAGTGTGGACCTAGATACAATATAGTTGTTTCTATTAGAAATGGCCTCTAGCAGTCACATGTAGAAGCTGCTAGAAATTCCTAACTCAATGATGGAAAGGGTGTGCATGCAAAAAGGAAGAAGTGTACTAGGCTGCACCACTATGTTGAATTGGAGTCACTTTGGGAAAGTTGCCCCTTTTTATTCATGGATTTGAAATTGATTCTCAGAGAGCACCACCCACTTAAACATGCTGCCAAGGAGAAAAACAGCTTTTGGGTACAACAGGTGGTCAATGGTCATTCCCCCAGACCACCATCACCAAGCCATGCTAACAATTGTCTTCATGATGAAGAACCTTTCTGATATATGAACCCCATTGCAGTAAGTGGAGTGCTTAATACGCCGTAGGTAGCCACGAGGTTCAAATTAACACTTGGCTGATAGTCATGTTCAATTGGCTATCTCCTCCAAAACTAACTGCAAATATATCCAAACAGAAAAGTAAAAGAAAAATAATACTAGGCACTAAACACGCTACCACCACCTGCCCTACACCTTCTCCTACAATCAGAAACTTTACACTTCATCTGAGTACAAACTGTATCATGTTCACTTTTTCTCACAATGCCAAAGTCAAAGGCACCAAAAGTTTCAAGGCTCTGTTTTTTCTTTTCAGATAGTACTTGTAATTATTGAGGCACCATGTCTTAGTAGTACACAAATTCAAGAAGTCTCAGCAAACGAAATGCATAATGAGAGGGACTTCGGAAGAGGAAAATCATAATTCATATTTAACGGAAGAATTTAGCCATCAAAACACCAAACATTTTTTCCTATACCAGCAAAAGATTGTCCTAAGGAAAGTTCACATTTGCAATACGATGTCCACAGTTTATTCAAGTGCGATATCAAGCATATTGCATTTTCCATGGAGGTACTTCGGCACATGCAGAACTTCTCAAAAAAAATCAGAAAAGCAAAATGTGTTGTAAGGAGAAGTAAGAAGCAAAAAAATACGTCAAGAAATAAGCATACCGTGGCAATTATTAGGAATGCTATGACAGCAAATCTCTTCAGCCGAAATGGTGGGACTGAATAGATGGTACCTAGAAAGAGACCAAGACAGTAAAGAGAAGTAATGAAGGGGCCAAAATTCAGCCCAACTATAAGAAGGCCAGCCACAGCGAACAATAACACCAAGATCCATGCAGACTGAACTGAAAGATCTCCGGCAGCTATGGGTAAGTACGGCTTGTTTACCCTGAAAGCATTCCGAAAAACAGTAATCAAAGAAAAAGGAAAAATATATTAATTGCATCATCAAATTGAGAAACTGAGATTTTATGGGTTGCAATTCATTTATGCCCGTCCTGCAAGAGTAGTCTGCAAGTTAAAGTAACAAAGAAACAATCTATCAATCAATTCCTAACAAATACTTCTATTCTACAATCACTTACTTGTCAATGCCAATGTCATATATTTGATTGATGCCCACTATATAACCATTCCCACATATTAGGGCAATAAGACCAGAAAAGGCCTTCAATACTAATGACCACCTGATTAGGTTCGGATTCTCAATTAACGCACGAGTAACCAATGAGCTGCCAAAGAAATCATGTTAACACAAGTTAACTGTGTCTGATGCAAGTTAACCAAAGTGTTGCTCATATCATACACATAATAAACACTTACGTGGATCCTAGCGCAGTCCCACGTATAGTGTGGGGCCTCAAAAATCTCCAAAAGGCATCTTTAAATTGTGAAATTTTATCCAACACTGGATCAGATCCAGCAGTACCCACTTGAGAGCATGCCTGGAAATGTTTATCTTTCATGAGAATGCTACTAATTGAATATTTCAAAGTAGTAATACCCTTGTCAGAAGATCTTATCTCCGTACGCAATCAACATAGAAATAAGAACATAAATGATCGATATATGTGGTCAATAACTGGTGTATCATAATATAGACAGATAATTAAGCAATCAATAGAAAGTTGAGCTCTTTAACACTTAGTGTTAATGGTAAGATGCAGCAACTATAAATTTTTTGAAAAGCTTCACTCAATTCGTCATCTTCAGGTTCAGTAAGATAAAGGGTCACACACTTTTGTCAATGAAACTTCAAACTAATTAAAGCACAAAATTATATATCCAAAGAGTAATCAATTTCTTCTTCAAGCACTTTGGTCTCTCATATTTAACTAAAACCAGAAAGATGCAGCAAAAAACCAACCAAACAAAGCCAGAAAAAACTCGCAAGAAAATGCTAATTAATTCCTTTTTAGGACAAAATGAATTTCAAGAACTAGACAATCCTATAAAATGTCAAACCCCTCTCTCTGCTTAGACATGAAAAATTGAAATAATCTCAAATTTGTAGACTTACCCGGATGGAAGTGTGCCTGTAGTTTCTACACAAAAGGGTGTTTGAAAAGTTTTTGCGCAATCCAGGCAAAGATGACAAGTTGTTGGAAGATTTGAACACCAAGTTAGCAGCATTACAAGAAGGTGGAGCGGTTAACTTTCTGTAGCGGTAAGCATTATGTTGGTGAGATGAAAATCGAAGGGATGAAAATGCCAACTCCATCCCCAAATGCCAAACAAAAAAACAACAGTTTGGGGGTAACGAGGAGAGGTGTACCTTGTCTCTTCAGTGGTGCTCCATCCTCACCCTTTCACTTTCCCCTATTTCTATTTCCCTCCCATCTATTGAAACAAATGGTACAAATACACCTTTGCTTCACTTGCCATAAATTACAAAATACTTCCATAACTTGTATTTTATTTTTATGAACATATTTTAACTTTGTGAGAACCATATTATCTTTTAGAATCAATTCGAAGTAAATTTATCAGGTTTATTTTAATCCATTTTGGTATCTATTGTATGTGGAAGATCGAGGACTATGCATTGTCGGTAATCGGTTTTAAAATGACATATGACTTTCTCAAATTGAGAATGATTAATTAGTAAAATAAAGAAAACCCTATGACAAGTACAAAACGTTGTATAACTTAACTTCGCTAGCCAAAGATCGTCTCCACAAGGATTGGTACGAATAGTAAAATCTAACAGAACTTGTTACCGATTATTTCAAGCGATTATAATTTGAATTTGTTGTGTTTTTAATCATAATTATAGACTAAATTATAAGTAAAGACAATTAATGACGAGAGCAAGATTTTATCAGTATTAAAAGTAATAGATAAGACATGTGCAAGATAATTATTGAGAATCCAACTTCAAAGGTTCTATTGATTCTACGAATTTAATAGTTATTTAGATTATTCTCGAAGCTTAAATTCCTATTTCGATTAAATCTAAATTATTTGTAATAAATTAATAAGAATCTAGTTGAAAATATATTTAAAAACTCTATAATGGTAAAGTCTTGAGGAAAATGTCTTTCGTATATATTTTTCTTTAGTTTAATCGATAAAGTTGACAAGCTCTTACAATTACTTAGACGACTTGCAGATTACTAACAAATTTCTCATACGATTAAATAAAATGTGAATGATACGCAATTCAATTCAAATTTCCAATTCAGGCATAAAAATAAAAGTTAAAATTCACAATAAATCATCAAAACACCTTGTCTATCAAAAACCCTATAAAAACATCTATTTTCATCTACTCCATAGAAAGGAAAAGTTCACAAAAATATATAGAAAGCGAGAAAACATTACAATCAAACTCTCAACCTCAACTTCCATTTTGGATTGGAGTACTGCTAATCTTCCATTCTTAGCATTATTTCAGACCTTCCACCTCTCCCCTTAATATCAAGATACCTAATATTAGACACGTCTCAACCTTATATAGCATGTGATTATGTTATTTTGAAATCTTGAAATTGCCCCGACTTGAAAGAATCTCGTTGGCTTATGCGGAGTCGCACACCTAGGATTCTGACTGTGCGAATTATCGCACTGCCTTGACAGTGGCTTCTTGCATTCTGCCTTTGTTATGCGGTCTCAACTTTAGGTTGGCGGTCGCACAATTTTTCGTACTTCATCTGATGCATTTCTTTTATATTTTTCTCCCTTGATTCCTTTATCTTGTTCTCAAGTCGGGTTGTTCTTCACATGTACATAAAACAACACAATTTAGATATATCCACGCCTAAAATTTAACTTTGAATAAATTCACATAAAATAAACTGATAAAATTCATTGAATATATAACCATCACCCCCCCCCCTCCCGCACTTAAAGTCCCACACATATATAATTTAATAACATTCAGGGAATCAAGATCGAATGAATCTTTCATAATAAAGTCCATGTGCCACAAATAATGTACCATAGGCTTGTCCTTGATGTACTACTCCACCGAACCAAGCTCCTTTAGTCTAATATTAAGTAGGACTTAATTTGATTGTAATATAATCTAGGGGACGGGTAGGATGCATATGGATAATAATGACTACACGTTCCTAAGAACTTTAATACGTACAAAATCAAAGCTCAAACTCCACACTTATGTTGAACACAACTCCTTGATTTAAAATGCTCACATAATTCTTTTTTTCCTATAAGCACAATCTTACCAAGAGTTACCACTAGCACGGAAAGTATATTTTTTTCCTTTCTTTCAACAACATGATTTATTTTCAACACAATTTTTTCTCTAGTCTAATGACCTTCTTGGTCATTTTTTTGATTTTATGTATATTTACTATTCTTCTCCTTTGTAGCTTTTGTGTTGTGGTTATGAGTTGTTGGGATGGGTGGCATAGTTCTTAAGGTATTCAGGTGAATTTTGGGAAGGTTTCCCCAATTTTGGAGCTTTTAAGTTGAAATGATTGACTTCATTCAACATTCAACATTCTTAGTGAACATGTTCGGATACTTCATTCAACATTCAACATTCAACATTCTTAGTGAACATGTTCGGATGAGATTTTCATCAACAGTATCAGCTCATTATATTTATATGAATTTTGATCTAGTAGGACCTTTGGTTCAGATCCCGAGGCTTCCATAATCATTTTGGATGCTTCGTGGTGTTTTCCGTTTACATGTTGACTTTGATTAACATTTTATCAAGATGAACTTCGATGGTTGTTTTATCAATTCCATTGAGTTTGAAATATTATTTCTAGTTGGGTAGCATAGTTGATTTGTGTTCGCAAGACTCCTCATGAATCCTGGGCATCAAATCTAAGTTTTTAAAAATTTAGCCTATGTTGATGTTTGGTGCACCGCATTTGGGTGTCTGGCTGTGATACATACAAATTACACTTTTCAATGAAGTATAAAGAGGTTATTGTTTCAATATAGAACTCAATAAGGTTGGGGTCGAATCCCAAAAAAAGTATCACTCACAATTGTAACCAGAATAAATAGTCTTTATTTCTCAAAAAAATTGAGTAAAGTAAAATTAAAAGATTTTGGTTTGCTATGCTTAATAACTAAATCTCTTGAGTTTATCAATAAGAATGTGAAACTAAGATTGTGGATTCTAATTTCGGGTCGTAACTTTGATCTAGTTATTTTTATAAAACTCTAATTAAGAATCTAGGTGTAAAAATACAGTTAACATTCTAAAGTACATCTAGAGTCCTTCTAGTCCATCTAAAAGATATCACCATATATCCTTACGATACTTGGGCATTGCTTTAACAACTATTAACTTAAGTGTAATGACCTGAAAGGTCATTTTTAGAATTTTTATAAAATTACCGTTTTGCGCCTCTTGAAAGTCGTCTCGAGTCATTTTTGATAAGTCGGTAAAGTTGGTGTGGAAATTTTGAAGCTATTCGATAACTATAGTTATTAAATTGACAGATATTTATTTAGTTAATTGATAATAATGGGCCAAGTCTAAAAATTCATTTAAGACCCAATACCCTAGTAGGTTTCACATTTTATTCCTCAATTGAGAGAGAGAGGATTTTACGAGAAAGGCAGAGTTTGCGCCGCCAGAAAAGCATTTGGTGCTTCAGGTAAACCTCGACATAGTAATTGCTCGGATTAGGCAGTATAATTATCTTTTAAGAGAAGGTCATTTAAGTTATTGTTGTTTGGAAAGATTTCTGCCACAAATAATGACAATCATATTATATTCAATAATTATTTGATAAAGCTAATGATCCAATTTAGATTTTTGATAAGTTTTTGGACAGTATATAGGTAAGCGTGCATATTGACTAATTGCACTAGACATTAAATGATCCTTTTTAATATTATAATATTAATTGCACTAGACATTAAATGATCCATTTTACATGGTAATTTTAGTTTTCTTACAAATTAAGTTGGGACAAGTTAGTGATATATATTTGAAGGGTTAATGACGATGTAATCATTGGAAAAATATACTTTTAAGAAGTTAGTTAATGTTCTGCATATGCCCTGGTCTACTTGAATAGTATGGGTTCGTTGTTAAAGGACACTGGTTAGGTATTATATTTCGGTTTAAGATTATTTTTTCTTTGAGGTTATCATATTTTGATTCAAGTTTTGATATATTGAGATAACTAATTAAATAGTAGGTGTATCGTATCATCTGAATATCATTATATATATGGTATTTGGTGGAATTGAGACTTAACTCTAAGCTTGAAACTTAGAAACTTGATTATAGATTTGGGTGAGTTTTTGGGTCTAGGCTAGACATATGGTAATATTTGTTAGTCTCAAAATCTTATTGTGGTTATTTATTTGGATAGATTGTATTTATTTGGAAGCTCTACGAAAGGGAAAGGCTCAAGTCCCGAAGTAATTGTTCGATTATTTGAGGCAAGTGGATTTCTAAATTCTTGTTAAGTGTATAGAATCGTGTATTTGGTATGTGTTGGGGAGTAATGGGACTTGGTGATGGGTTGACTTGTCCATATTGAATAATTCTAATGATGAAAAAGGGGTAATAAAAGGCAATGTGATTAATTGTTGATGTGTGATATGTTGAGAATGGTTTGAAAGGCTTATTGACTCATTGTTGATGTTGTATCAGGATTGTGTTGTTGTGAATTGTGCATTATTATGAAAATGGTCATCTCCTCATTATTTATGTGAATATGTCATTTGCATTGTTCTGAGACATGATCGTAACAAGTGTTATGTGAATTGAGAAAGAATCAGAAATTAAAGAGGATGTACCATTTCGAGGGACGTGTCATGCGCCGCGACGGATACTATATTTCGAGGGACGTGTCGCACCCCGCGACTGATACTATATATCGAGGGTCGTGTCGCACGCCGCGATGGATGCATGGATAGATATGTCCCCCATGGGTCCCGAACTGTGAGACAGCGGGTGTGTATCATTAGGTCAGACATGCATCATTATACTTGACATTGCATTTCATTGCATTGCACATTTTTATCATTGGTGAACTTGACCTTCTGTGTTGCTGATCTTGTGAGTGCCTCTTTGTGGAACTTGTGATTGATGAATCATTGAGGTTGTTGTTGAGGATATGTAATTGCTAGAGTGTTGATGTTGAGTTGTGTGCTATGTAAATTGTGAACTATTAGGTTGGACTGATTTTTATGCAGGTTGTAGTTGTGGAGGTTCGATTGGGGTGGTAGGAGTACCGTATGATCTTGTTCTATTCTAGAAACAATGTCATTTGAGACTTGTATTTTTCTTTTGAATCAATTGTAATACTTTAAAGGCTTGTACACGTGACAATTAGGTTTTGGGAATTTCATTAAGTTGACTTAGTTATCCGCACTTATGATGTTTTGAGATTTCAATTTATTCTTACTTACACATTTTTGTGATATTTGGGTTATAGGCTGACTTGTCTTGGTGGGATAAGACGAGTGCCATCACGTTCATTTTTGGATCGTGACATTTAAGTCTTAAGTAGATCATCATTGTCATGTGTCAAAATTTTTAGATGGTCCAGTGCTAAATTTTCTTTCCTAATTTCAACTTATTTCCTAAGTAAGTAGAGAATACATGTGTGTTCTAATCCAGACCTTCATTAGAATTCATTAAACGAAAAAACTAATCATACCCCAAGAATTATCTTCTAGAATTTCTACCTATGCAACTATTTCACGGTTACTTCCTTTTTAGGGCTCCACGACCCTAACTATGGGGTTAGTTACCATAGAAGTGTAGATACTGAATTAAAAGTATAAAAAGACATGCTTACAATGATTAAGATAAAGAATCAAGAACCAAAAAATCTTAAATATAACCAAACAATGATCGCAATCTAGAAATCCTTTTCTATCGCAATAGTGCATAAGAGAGTCAAAAAACCAGAAAATTGTATTCAAGAACGACCCTAATAAAATACTAAAAATAGTTATTTATAGATTTTGAATCAAAATAAATTAGGCTTCACACACACATTGAGTACTACATCGTCTCTTGCGATTGCAACTACTCTGCCACATCGACTAGCATGGTGAATTCTCACATTTGACTTGCACTGACTAATAGGTGACATACAAACTCACATCTGAAATTGCAGCCGCATTAATGCATCACATAACAAGCTTTTTCAACAATCATTCTACCTTGAATTGCGGTCTATCAATTGGTGATGCAATATCATATGTGCGCATACGATCGCATCACTTTCTCCACATCAGCATCATTTCTGACAATGATTTGTTTGCTTACTACTAGTCATCATTTCTACACATTTTCACTTTGTTTCATTCCGAACACCTATAAATCATGAAAACTTATATTTTGGGATTAAAATTCTATAAACATCTCATTTTTTTCTCTGAAAAGTGCATAATATGATAAACTTAAGACCAAATATGTAGATATATTGCCCATTTATCAAAAATCCCAAACTTAAATTATGGTTTGTCCTCAAGTAATACAAATTCAACATCACAAAATTCAGACTTGACTCTTATACATAGCAAATGATTTGGCTTAACACAATGCTGAATTATAGAAATTATAAGTTATGACACAAAAACCATCAAACCTACCTATCAATCATCCAGATCATGCCTTTCATGAAAAGTTCAAAACTAATCAATAATGACAATTACTTCTACTCAGTTTAATGTGGCAACTCACGAAAGAGGATCCCATACACATAGTATAAACAACACTGGAGATTGAAGATACATAATGAAACACTCACTCTTACAAAGAATTTTCTCATGTATACATGATGTACCATATGCTTGCTCATTTTGTATTTCTCCATTAATTCAGAAACATTTGGTCTAGGGACAACTAATACTTTTAGGCATGGGTAATTAAAGAGTAAAAACAAATGATTCCTCCCGACACCACCATCTACAACAATTTAGTTTTCCACCATCATGTTTTCTTCCTTTCAAGAAGTTGATCTCCTAGTCTCATCAATCATTCACAAAGCCTAGTGATTGATGAGTGGTAGATTTACACTTATTTGTGGCCTGTTTAGTTCAACAATTAGTGTCTTCAATGCCTAATTATGTCTTATTCTAATGATATTTTGATGATTTGCAGCTATGAAGGTTAAGGGACAAGGCAAAGATAAATATGTAGAAGAAAGGCCAAAAACATGAAAAGTAGTTTATACTCCACATTGTTGATCTCCTAATAAGAAAGGTGGATCACCCAACTGGCACGACCTCACCCAAAGTGACAGTGCTCAACACTTGAATTAATTGAGGCAGGTCGACGAACATAAAGAGGAAAGGTTAATCGTCAAACGAAAAGGGCGAACATGTTGACCATTACCGAAGATGACATGACTTAGAGGAAAAAGTGAAGACTTAAAGGGCGAATAAAAGTGATAATCAGTGATTCGCCAAATGTGAAAGGCATACTCAAACGAGCTCACCGACTGAGGTTCAAACATCTGAAGCCTAAAGCAAGAGAAAGACGAGCTAAGAAGCAAACGATGATTCGCTGAATTAGCTTGCCGAGCTCGAATAACGTCGCCAAAGTGGTCACGTAGTGAATTTTGGGCCAAATTTTAGAAAACTATAAATAGCCCAAAGGAGAGAGTTTTGGGGAGAGCTTTTGGGAGGGAATTCTTAGTTAGTCTTTAGCTGAGAGTTTTCCTTTCTAGAGTGAGAAATATTTTACCTTGTGAAAAACATCTTTAGTTTTGGAGTTTTTGACTTTGCTCTTGAAATTGACAATTTGAAGTTGAAATCAAAGTGGGTATTATTTATAATTGCTTAATTTCATATCACCCATGGTTGCCTTCATGATGGGTATAATTTATTTACACTTTGTGATGGGTGGCTAAAACCCCAAAGTCTAGGGGTGTAGTGTAATTATGGGGTTGGGTGTTGATTTAATGTAGTGGGTATTGTGTTTTACTCTGCTATGTTGTTTTTCATCAATAGATTGGGGCTAATTAGCATGGGTTAACTTATGGATTAATATTGAAAACTTAATCCTACTTCCGATCTGCGATTGATGCTTGAAAGAGATTGATTGGAGTGGGTAATTAGTTTGATACTTGCAATTTAGGTTTGATGTATGTAGTTTGCTTGAAAAAGAGATTATGGATCGGATATTTTTGCCCTAATTCTGCTCGAAAGAGAGAATAGTGTAAGGTAATGAGTTGTTTAGTTATGCACATAGATGAGACCGAAATGAGATTCTATAAAATGATGCAATAAGATCGAAAGAAGATTAGTGTCATTTAAGATGACCCAGTCTATCTATAAATGTTTAGCACTATTGAGAAACACAATTGATTTCCAATCCCCATACCCCTAGATTACTTGTTACTTATTTAAATTCTGAAATCTTAGTTTAATTGTGACTCTTGATACCAATTTTTTTTTTGTAAATTTGGTGGAATCATCCACCCATTGTTCTTAACTACTGCAAATGAATTGATTTACATTCTAAATTTCTTGATAAAATTTCTTGCACTAGATCACTCTCTGTGGGATTTGACCCCAACTTTTAGTTGGATATTTTTATTGACGACAACTGCTTACTCTTTGAACTTGTTTTGAGGGTAGTTTAAGCGTTATCAGTGCTCCCTCCTCTCCTATACACTTTTTTAAGGAGATCACTACTACTCCTCATTTGACTACTTCACATCCTTCTTTACTACACCCCCAAATTTAGGCTCTACAATTAGGTTTGTATTTCAACCGATCCACTCCCAAACAAATGTTTTAAGCTATATTTGTACTAGGGAGTATTTCAAAAAGTTTAATCATTAGGAGGAATCAAGTATTTGGATGATTTGTGGCTAAAGATGAATATATATATAGGCTCAATGGGTCTAAGGAATATATACAAGGGTAGATTTTCACTTTCAATACATAGAGAGTCCAAAGAAATTCTAGCATCCTTTCCTATGCTAAGTGTTTTCCTTTCATTTTGCTTTGAACACATTTCGAGCAAGTTCTAGACCACAATGCATGCAACGAACTTCACAATTACGCACCAGTCATGGAACATGTGAACAAGCAGAAAACAACTATCACTATCAACCGAAAACATTAGACTCGATAAGAATTATGACAGTTAACAAGACGATTAACAGTCAAGATCATAAATCATCTTTAATTGACTCATTTTCTAGCATCATATCAGTCACATTCTATTTGCTTAATTATCCAAAACATCTAACACTTACGTGCCCCTAGATAATTCTAATTAGGACAAGTCACCCAATTCGATAACAAAGGCACTATTTCAGTTATAAACCATCAGTGTTTTGAACAAATAGTACATGCCCAAATGGGCCAAGTCACATTAGAACATGCTCATCATTCCAGACCAACAATGTCAACACAACCAACAACCACCACATTTTAAATTATTACAACTACCCGACCCTCATACAAAATATCATGCATTGTCCACATTGCATCACAAAAATCATAAAGAGAGATCAAGAGGGGAAAGTAAGGCTCCATGTACGCTCTAGGCAGCCGAATCTAATGGAAACTAAGCAACCTTTGGTGTAATTTCTAGCACAGGGGAAACATTCTCAAATGGGACCATTGTAGTAATGGTGGACTTCTCAGACTGGACCTCTATGGTGGTCTCTCTCAATTCTACGATAGGAGGGTCTATTCCCTTTTGCATTGTACCACTCGAGTCGGCTTTATCTACTCACTTGGCCTGGTCCATGGAACACTGAGTAGCTAATAACATCTCCATGTCCTCAAAGAACTCCTCAGAAGCAACCTGCTTCTCATCCACTTTAAAACAGCCCATAAGGGCATAGAATTTCCGCAAAGTTAGAGTGTGTAACAACAATTTTGGTCAAAGTTTGTGTGTTTTGAATCATTGTCCCTTATTTTACTTCTCTATACAACATTCACCTAAAAAAATAGTGACATTCATTATAGGGGTACACGCTATAACACTTTTACGGAGAAAGGCCTAAAATACTCCTCAACTATTTAAATTGGTATAAAACTATCCTCTGTCCATCTTTCGGCCCCCAAATACCCCTGACATCAACATTTTAGCTCAAAATACCCTTATTTCTAATGGTCCACATTTATAAGATGGATTGAGGGCAATATTGTACCAAATCTCATAGTTTAAGGGTATTTTAGTTTATTTTTTTGTTAAAATAATTTGAAATTACTTAATATATGGGTTCATATGATTGTCTTGTTTTGGGTTCCATGGTAAATTAAACCCTCTACTCTCT
>JAJONR010002096.1:0-98423 GCA_029582245.1 Solanum etuberosum
ATATATTGTTGACATTTTTTTAATTTTAAAGATTAAAAGTCTCACTTTAAAATTTTACAAAAATATCAAAGGTAACCATATTTAATTTTGTTCATCAACAATAATATTAATTTTCTTCCTTAATCTGATAATTAATGTCATTTATATTATTTCCTTAAATCACTTCTTTTTTTAAAAAAAAAAATCACTTTCTTTTATTTATTTATTACAAGAAATTAGTTATTATAATCTTTGTAACAAATATATTAATATTTATTAATGTAATTTGATTTTATTTTTTATAAATAAATTAGATCATCTCTTCTGCTAAAGATCTATACGATTATACCCATACCAAATAATAAAGTTAAAAATAGAAAATGATGAAACTCTTCTTAATTCAAATATTTATTTAAATTTATAAAAAAAATTACGTTTTTTCTTATATTTTTTTTTAAAAAAAATTGCTCAAAAATTTGTCTGGGAAGTTTATCAATTTTGCATTTTTCCAAATTTTAAATCATTTCATCATTAATGCTATTAATTTTTTCCCTTAATCTTATCATTAATGTTATTTATATCATTTCCTTAAATTACTTTTTTTCCTTTCTTTGTTCTTTTTACTTTCTTTTATTTATTTATTTTAAAATATTAGTTATTGGTATATAGGTTTTTGAGTTTTTTTTTGTACTTCTATATAAGAAAATTTTGAATTATGCCTAATTTAAAGAAAATAATCAATTAGGTGAATTCTTTTATTGAAATGGAAAATAAGATCTATTTTTTTTCTCTTCTTAGATTACTTTAGGTTAAGAATTTTAGTTTTTTTTTAAAAAAAAATATGAAATTATAAATTTAAAATTATTAGAAGTAGAATTTTCAATAAATTATTATGGGAGCTATCATAAATAATGTATTCACAATTTTCTTATCTGCGTGAAATTGATTAAAATTCGTGAATACTTATATATTGTCTATTTGGTTCTTCGATTGATTTTTAAATAATAGTTAATTACTTCATGTATGAATGATATCTGTTTGAATTAAAGTTAATTGGGAATGGACATGATATTGTATTAAAATCATAATTTGGTAATTCGATTTTTAAAAATGTTATAACATTATTGTGTCAATTTTTTTTTTAAAAATAATTGATCGTTTTCTCTGATATCAACTTGATGTGAAGATATTATTTCTTTTCTTAATTATTTTATTTAAGAGGAAACACAAATTTCGGCTCTAATCAAAATAGAATTTGCCTTTTTATTTCTACTTAATATATAAAAAAGTTCATTTTAAATTACAGTTATGTTGCACGAAGCGCGGACAAGTTTCCTAGTGTATGTATATATTTAAATACAATTTGTTGTATCAGGTGTCCGATTCTTGTCATATGTATTTGGCCTTTTATTATGTATCTTAATTGACACACGTTTGTAATGTATCTAGCTAGCTATTGACATATCTCGAATACCTGTATCTCGAAGAGAAAGCTCGAAATTCAGAGAAACAATTTCAAATATCGGTAAAGAAAAATTGTTCACTTTGTTGTTGCTCAAAAATAAATGGAAGAAATTTGAACTTTTTTTGAAGTTGTTAAATTAGATATATTCAAAAGTTCTTAAAGGAGTGATTTCCTCCTTAATTTAAGCATTTTAGTTACTGTCCTTAATTAAACATGTATCTTGCTATGTCAATTTCGTGGATACATATATCTATCGAGTTAAGTTATAGATATCTATCGAGTTAAGATACATGTATCTATCAAGTTAAGATACATGTATCCAACCAACAAAATGTGCTATAAGAAGTAACATTTGAAATTATCGTGAATATTAGTAATTAGAACCTAAACTACTACTATGTTGTTTGCTCAATTTTCTTACCTAGGCCGATCTGATTCGGCCCGACATACAAAACAACATTAATCTATCAACATTCCTTTCTTAAAAAAAGAAAAGAATTAAGAGTTCCTTTTTTCAAAAAAAATAAAATAAATAACAATAAAATCAGAAGGTCTTTCCTATTTGAAGTCAATGTACGTAGCCGTATGAAGAAATTTTTCAAAATAGGGGATGCCCCCACTATTTCTCAGAATGCCCTCCTGCCATGGTTTTTAAATTGGGGATGAAACTTATGAACTATCATATTTTTTACTCTCTTTTTTTCGTCTGTTACCGATAAATAAAACTCACGACAAAAGAAAAACGATACAAAATAAAAAATTCTTACAACTAATACTATCTGAAAGAAAAATAAGACTAGGAAAACTAATAATAATCCAAACCCTAATACCAATGAAGAATCTAATCAAACACTTAGTTCGCATGATCATTGAATTAGTTTTACTAATCAGTGTAATCACATATAAAAACGAATTACACCATATAGAAGTCACAATCTAATATCGAACCCGTTATAAAAGATAGTTCCAAACGCTTTCGTGGAAATAGCTTAATCTTCAAAGAATCTTCTCACTAAAGTTCTTCAATATTATTTAAACATAACATTAAGAAAACTGTCTATATTACCCCTGGCTAGGGAAGCAAGCATGTTGACGAACAACTACTTCCCTAGCCTCTTATATATAGTTAGCTAAATAATAATAGAAATAATTTTTAGAGGCTTGGGGTGTTGGATGGGTAAGAAGGAGAATGAACTTGAAATGTTACTTTGAAACTTGTTATTCTCACTTTTATTAATCAGGAAAGATATTTTTCTTAACTACGGCAAGCAGCTCTTCGTCAACATGGCTGCTTGCCGTTCCAGCTAGGGACATTTATAGTATTTCCTACTTCGTCAACATGGCTGCTGCTCGTCAAAATTTTCTTCTCCTTGCATTATTTGTCCCTTGGCAAGACAATTTAAATTATCTTTTTCCACAAGTACACAATTGTTGATGACTTTAGTAGAGTTACTTGGACTCATCTATTATGTACTAAGTCTAATGCTTTTCCTATTCTTAAATCTTTTCTTTATATGGTTGAAAGACAATTCAATTCCAAAGTATAAGTCATCCGGACTGATAATGCTTTTGAGTTATGAAATGGGAAGCTTCATACAGATTTCTTTCTTTCCAAGGGTATTATACATCAAACCACTTGTGTATACACTCCAGAACAAAATGGCATAGTGGAGAGGAAACATAAACATTTATTAGAAACATCTAGAGCTTTATTGTATCAATCCATCTTCCTATTACTTATTTATTAATAGATTCTCTTCCTCTGTTCTGAATTCTAAAACCCCTTATGAAATTTTGTTTAAAAATAGTCCCAAATACTCTTACCTCAAATGTTTTGGTTGTTTGTGTTTTGTTTCCACTTTGCCTACTCACAGATTAAAATTTGACCCTAAAGTTATACCTTGTGATTTTACAGGTTATCAAGAAACTCTCAGTTTCAAGGGATGTTGTATTTCATGAAGAATACTTCCCTTACTCCACAAAATCTGATCCTACTTTATTTCCATATATCACCTCTTTGTCCACTGAATTACCCTCAAAATTTGCTATTATTTCTTCTGAACTCACTCCTGTCAAATCCACTTCTTGTGATCCTGAGGTCCCTTCTACTCCTGTTTCTTCACATTCCCAGAATACTGAATACACATCCATTGATCCTACTTCTATGTCTGATCCTACTCATGGTTCTCTCCCATATTCTTCTACTGAAACAGAACCTGTTCTACAAACTGTAATCAAGAAGTCCTCTAGACAGCATAAGGCTCCTGGTTATTTAGAAGATTATATCTGCAGTGCTCTTCATCTTACAAAGGTTTCTGCTGCTTGTTTTCTTAGTCCAGTTACACCAGAGTCTTTATCTTTTAGTGGTTTGTCTTCTAGCAACCAACTCTTGCTCAACTCTATTTCTAGTATACAAGAACCACCTATTAGCAATATTCAGGCAGCACATCACCCTGGATGGCAGAAGGCAATGGAGATAAAGAATCGGAAGCTTTAAGGTTAAACAACACATGAGATGTTGTTGTTTTGCCTGCTGGAAAGAAAGCTCTCCCATCTAAATGGGTTTATAAAGTGAAACATCATTCTAATGGCAGTATTGAAAAATTAAAGGCAAGATTAGTGATTAGGGGAGATATTCAAAGGGAAGTTATTGACTTTCTCTTCGATGGTAAAAATGACTACTATTAGATGTATCTTGGTTGTTGCTCTAAAAAAGGGATGGGGTATTTTTCAATTGGATGTGAATAATGTTTTTCTACATGGGGATTTAAATGAGGAAGTTTATATGAAGTTTCAAAAAAAAAAAAAAAGAAACATCTATCGAGAATTATTCTCGAGCGCCCTACACCTCAAGTTCATGATGATGTTGGTGCACCATTGTTTCTATTATTCTTGAGCGCCCTACACCTCCCGGTTCGAACCAGGACAAACCTAAAGCTGCAGGGATTCGTTCTGCTTATGTTCCTCCGAGCAGCATGAAAGGTGGTGAGATGAGAAAAAGAAGGAATGAAGAAAACTCTATTAGGGTCACCAACCTTTTACGAGGAAACTCGGGAGGCTGATTTGTTGGAGCTGTTTCGTCACGTCAGCCGAGTGTATGTTGCGACCGATCAAAAGACAGAAATGAGCAGAGGATTTGGTTTTGTCAACAGAGAAGATGCTGAGAGGGCTATAAACAAACTCAATGGTTATGGTGGGCTGCTACTAATTAGTCTCTTCTTCTTTCCTTTGCAATTACTTAATAATGAAACAACTATTTGATTTGTAAATCTGAGGGTTTGCAAAGAGACCCACAGTTTCACATTGCCTTCCATTTTTGCCAGTTTTCTAGGATGAAGGTAAGTGGAATCATGTTGGCACATGAATGGACACAGCTAAATTGTACTTCCATCCTTTTTATTCTTTCTCTAACATTAGTTCAACAGTTATCTAAAATTTCACCTTGTTTGGTGAAAATAAGAATTCGATGTTCCATGCACCTTCTCCCTTATTTTCCGTTCCCTTATCCCCAATGTGAGAAGGGGAAGAGTAATGAAGTTCTAATGAGCAACTAAATTTTGAAAAGAGGCATGTTATAAACATATTGGTTGACAGTGAATGTCTGTTAAAAGAGTTACTCTATTATAAACATATTTGTATTATAGTGAATGATTGGAGAAAAGTTAGGAAACCTAGTTAGGAGTAAGGATCTCCTTATGGTAAAGTATCCTTTAATTTCTAATCTTTTGAGAGAAATTTAAAAAACCTTCTCTCTTTTACCTAATATATTCTTCTTTTTATAAAGGCATAATACATAAACATGACCCTTAACTTGGCGTCACTATGACCCTTAACTTTGGGTGTGCACAAGTAGGCACTTAAATTTTATATAGGCACATTCGTCCTACATGACAATTTTGTGTCCTACATGGCGTCCTACATGTATTATGACATGTAGGACACGTGTGTCTACTTGTTAAATTTTATACAAATTTAAGTGCCTACTTGTGCACACTCAAAGTTGGAAGACATAGTTATCTGCTGAAACCAAGTTAAAGATCATATTTATGTATTATGTCTTTTATGAATTTCATAATATGTTATATTATTTTCAATTTAAGCCAACACCGTGTCCAACATGGGTTAAATTGGGTGATTTAGTTGGTCAAAATTGTTGGGAATATCATCGGCAACTCGACGAACTAGATCCTGAAGGCTGAAGATTCTTTTCTAGGGATAGTTGATTAATACTATGTGCCAAGGTGAAATCCTTTTTATAAGATTTATTATATATGTTTTTAATCTTGAATTGCACATGTGCACGTCATCTATAATAATTACGTGTTCTAATCAAATAGTGATACATGTACTGCTTTGTTTTGATGCATCTCATGAAAGTGGATATAAGGAAATATATAATTAAAGGAAGTGAATAATATTTCTCAAGTTTATGTGTATATTTGGTATTTTATACAATATAAATATTATTTATATTATAATATATAGTATATTATGTATATATTTAGTATATATTGTGGGTATATTTAGTATACATTTGTGTATATATAATATATAATGTAAATATATATATAAATATAGGGGCGGACCCATCCTTACCTTAAGGGTGTCAAGCAACACTCCTTCGTTGGAAAATTACATTGTATATTAAGGATAAATTTTGGTTTATATATATATATATATATGTATTGACATCTCTTAACACAAATTAAAGTTTTAGTCTAGTGGTTAAGGCGTTGCAAAAATCTCTTGAGGTCGTGTGTTCAAGTCCTACTAGCTTCATAATTATATATTTTACTACAACCATTGACCCTACCCGTTAAACTCACTGGGCAAAAATCTGGCCCGGCCCAATTGGCCAAAAAATCATATTAATGGGTTGTGGGTTGGTGGGCCGGACAAGTGTTTTCAATTGTTGAACCCGGACCGACCCAGTTATGGGTGACCTTGCCCACCTCGTAACCATAGATCAATAAAAACTTTTTTACCTGGGCCAGTCTGATTCGCTCTGGTGTACTTAACAACCTTAATCTATCAACACTCCTTTATTAAAAAAAAAATGGGTTAAGAGTTTCCTCCTAGCATGGTTTTTAAATTGAGGATGAAATCTATGAACTGTCGTATTCTTTACTTTTTTTTCCATCTGTTACAGACAAATAAAACTCACGACAAAAAAAATGATACATAATACAAAATTCACACAACTAGTACTATCTTGAAAAAAAAAATAAGATTAGGAAAACTAATAATCCAAGCTCTGATACCAATGAAGAATCTATTCAAAAACTTAGTTTGCATGATCAATGAATTCTTTTCACTAATCAGAAAGTGTAATCACATAGGAAGACGAATTACACCATATAAAGCCACAATCTAATATCGAGTCCGTTACAAAATATAGTTCCAAACGTTTTCGTGGAGATAACTTAATCTTCAAATAATCTTCTCACTAAAGTTATTCACACAAGAATAAAAAGACTTTTTGCAAAACAGAGAAAAAATATTTTTTTCTATTTTGAGGAAAAAAATAGTTGTTTCTCTTTAAAAGAAGAGAAAATTACACGAATTGGCAAACATTACTATGTTATTAGTTAAAGAGGGTATAGTTTAATTTAATTACTATGAGTGGTTATAGTTTCAGTTTTTTTGCCATTAATTATGGGACCCACGTTTCATTATATACCCAACCAAGAAAACATTTATCTGCATTTGTATACAAACTAAATTTCATCTCTCATCTTCACATTCCCTTGTTCTCTCCTAAAATCACTCTTACACTTTCATCTTGAAATATGAAATTCTTCATCTCCTTCCTAATCCATTTTTCAATCTTACATGTAACCGCCTAATTTTTTTTTCAATCTTTTGTTTTTTTTCATTTTTTTCGTTTGTATACTATTTGGGCTTTCATTTGGACGATGTGATTTTATCGGAACTGTTATTCCGACTGTTGCCGCCGCTATTTCTTCTCTTGTCACTATTATTGTCTTTCTTGTCCATAAATTCTTTCGAAAGAGAATTATGTCGTTAGTGTTTATTACTCATGCGTTGCCGGTGATGAGTGCACCTAATCGGTCTCTTATCGTCGATGATTCTATTGCTTTTCAAATCGATTCTATGGTTAAAATTGTTAAAGGAGGAAACAAGAGGAAAGCCAAATACAGTGATTCTAATAGTAATCAATCAAGAACATCTGACGAGATTGTGTCTGGTTCATCAAATCAGGACAAATCTAAAGAACATCAAGTAATTGTATAAAATAAGTTTGTATATAGCGATTTATATATTTTGGTAGTTATATACAAAAAGTTTGTATATAGTGATTTGTATATTTTGGTAGTTATATACAAAATTGTTTGAGGTATATTTATATTTCTGTATATTTAAATACTATATTCATGTAGTCATATACATATAGAGTTTATAGTTATACACAAACACAAATAGTTTTTATTTATACAAATAGTTTATATTTGTAAAGCATATGATTGTACAAGTTGTGTCATTCAATTTTTCTAACCAACATTTAGAATATAATTGTTAATATACAATTTATCTATTTTTGTATAAGCAAAAAATACATACTTGTGAACCATTAGTATGAACAAAATGTTGATAATTCGTTTTTGAAACTTTCAATTATATACTATACAAATCAATCGTACTTCTTTTTGCCGTTCAAAACATGAAGTTTCCGCGTTGAATATACAAGAATATTGATGAACTAGATTTTTTTTTCCGTGTAATACTATTACTACAGTGGTATGAGGAAACCAGTTGTTATGGTGTTTGTATCGTTATAGATCTCTATTTTTTGGAAAAATATTTGATTTAAAACTATTAGCTTGAATCATGAAATTATGTAAAATTTTTGTTACCTTATTTAGCGCTCATGTATCTATTTATTAAAAAAAATATTGTATAAATTATAAACAAAAAATGTAATATACAAATTAAATGCTCCATAGCAAATTAAATTATACCCATGAAATGCAATTAGATAAACTATACCTATAGAACGTTATTTCATTAAATCCGTTTGTCATAGTATGAAATTTACCCATAGAAACTTTTTATAATTTCAAATGGACACAATTTTTTAAATGACGGTGTCTCTTCCCTTTTATTAATAAATTACTTGTATAACAATTATAAATTATTTATTTATTAATATGAATCCGAATTGATCCAGTTGGATAATACGATCCAATTTCCTTTTGTGAACAAATTACTACACTTTAAATTAGCCACGATATTCATTTTGGTGATTAGAATTTTTGAATGTAATTTTTTTTCGAATAGTCAAATTTACCCAGGGACAACAGTGGCTATATTTATGCCCAATTATGGCTTACCTAAATGCTACACAGACGCTAAAACAGTGGCTTATGGCATGATAGAACGGCGGATGTCAAAAATGAGCCCAATTATAGGTAATCCGTTCAGCTCATCCATAATTTTAAGGGTTGGGCTCAAGATAATTTGAAGGAAAAATTACCTAACGACACATCCTTTTTTACCCTATTTTCTATTATTCCCTACCATTTTAAAAAATTACAAAAATCCCTTTTTTTTCTCAAATTCTCTCATTTCCAGATACATAACTTTCAATCTTCCAACTCCACTATTTTTCTCCCTTTTTTCATGCTTATAATCACTCCACTATATCACCAGTTACCTTTATCACTCTTTTATTTTGAATTTTAAATATTTTCTCTCTCTAGTTAATGATTTAAAGTTAATCAAGAGGTAGTTCTTCATTTATTTTTTTCTTTCCAGTTCTTTTTTTTTACAGGAAAACACGAACAATAGGCTCAATTTATTGACTATGTATCATATGTTTGTGTGCAATACTATTTTATAACTAACTCATTGTTTTTCATATTCATAATTTTTTTTTGTATATGATACATAGCTACGTCAAATTAAACGGGCATGATACATAAATACTAATTTATACTACATGTATCGATCTCAAATCTAACATCTTATGGGCAAAAATTACTTATTTAATGTATCTAGTATAAATACAATACTTATCAATTTAAACGAGATACATAAATAGTAATGTATCATGCACTAATTTTTTAGATATGATACGTAAATTCAAATTTATACTAAATGTATCAATGACATAGCAACTGCCACACGGTAATGTATCGATCTCAAATCTAACATCTTATGGGTAACAATTATTTATTTAATGTATTTAATATAAATACAATACTTATCAATGTTCAAGCAATGACCAAGCTAAGGTAGTTGCTGCCAATTACAGACTCAAATGGTGCATAAGTAATGGATATACAAAAAATCACTTAGAACTGGATTCGCTGGTCATTGTAAACATGCTTAGGTACAAAGACACAAGGAACCTCATCTTCAACTGTGTACAACTATTTGGAATGGGAATGAGGGGTCAAGCCAGACCCAGAACACCTAGGTACTGCCTATGGTGATGATAATTCATAAAAAAAAAAACAAGATACATAAATAGTAAAATGCTAAGTAACAAAGATATTCATGATGTATCTTTTCAAAAAAATTGACGATCTTCAATTAATTAGGAGAAGAATTTTGAATCTCAAAATTTTCAACATATTTGAATCAAAATTGAAAGGATCTTCGATGAACTGGGAGAAGAAGAATCTTGAATCTCAATTTTTTTTATAATCTTGAATCAAAATTGAAAGGATGTTCGATGAACTTGAAGATTCAAAAGGAAATCGTTTGTCCAACAACAATTTCATCACTTTTGTATCCTTCATAACTCACCTCGCTTACCCAAAATTTTGACAAAAGTTTTTGAATCAAATCTGAAAGGTTTCTTCGTTGAACGTGGGAGCAATTTGAAATTTTGAATTTCTTCGTTCTGTTAGGATTTGCCTTTGTATGATTGAGAGTAAGAAGAAACGTAAACGTAATTTATGAGATTTAATTAATTTTCAGATTTTATTCCTTTTTTAGCGCAACAGAAAGATTCTTCTTGTATTAGAATTAATGTATCCGGATGGTGAATTATGTATCCGGATGGTACAAATTTTAAGGGATTATTGTAATTAGAAAAAGAGTAGGGATAGGATGTAATTTACTTTTTACACTATGAGATTTATGTAAGTTATACTAATTTGAATTGGGTTCAATCTCAACTCATTCATGTCATAACCCATTTTAAGAGAATTCTCAATTGGGTCCACTTTAATCTTCAATTTCAACCCGTTTTAAACTTTTTATTTGCATTGATGTAATGTATGTACATATATTGAAGGTATGAATTACTATCTATTTTATATATTTTAGGATTTATCTATCCATTTGTAACTTTTTTTTTTAAAATTTTCTTGAGTTGAAATTCAAATTGTGGTTATAAAACTTAAATAACAATATATTAGAATTATTGAGATTAAGTGAATCAAATTGGGCGGGTCAAGACCCAACCCGTTTTAAAGCCCATTTGAGCTCAAAGTAAACTTGAGCAGGTCAAGACCTAGCACAATTTTTATTTCAACCCATTTTAATATCTTCAATTTCAACCCAATCCGCCCATTTGACACTACTAGTAGGAACCGTGGCTTAGTAGTACTAGCCATAATTTGTATAGTATTTAACCATTGTTTCTCGCGTGGCTAAAATACATATTTTTTGTAGTGTACATTTAAATTTGAATTCTTCTTCTGCATTATTTTCAAAATAAAAGTAAGAGTCAAGTGTGATCTGCACCGTACATTGAGTTTTTGTGAAGTTTTGTGATTTCAAGTACAATAATTACATAATAGTTTTTTAATTCTATTTTAGAAGAAATTAATCCAAAATTTTGAACAATAGTGAGGTGATTAAATTTCATAAGGACACACGATATAATTTATGATCTCAGAATTAATTTAAGTTATTATCTAATTACAAATCTTCTTTATTAAATCTTGTTAAAGATACAAAGAGATAAGAACTAACACTGTAATTACTTCACTAACTAAGCTCTTAACTTCTGAAAGCTTCAGCTAGTACACTAAGCAATATAGTTTGTACTTTCATGTGCCACTTGAGGCTTTCTTTAATACTTAATAGAGTAATTAAATAAAATATCTTCATTTTAGCTAGTTGATGTTTTTTTGAGGTCATAGAGACTCTTGGCTCTTCTTGGAGGCCAACAAAAATATAATATAATGCACTTTCATCTTTTTCTTACTTTATGTCAAACTGCACAGCAACTCTATCTTCTATTTTGTACCTTTCGTGTTATTGACCACAAGGCTTACTATTAATTTTAAGCAAATCATGAGTTTTTCTTCTTTCATTTTTATCATTCTTAAAATATTTGTATTAATTTTTGAAGGTTTAGATTGGAGGTAACAATTAGAAATTTAATTGATGAGGTTGATATTAGAAGATTATATATTAAATTTGGAGTTGATTTGAAGTAAATATATGTTGATAAACTCTTGCACATCAAGTAATAATGACTCTTGTGCCCCCCACCCCCAAACATGATTTGTCATAAATCTTAGTGATCCTGTTAGAAATCTTACCAAAATACTTCGCAACATTCAACAAGATCTGCTAGTAGAAATTAAGAGTAAAAAACTAACAAACATAGATAAACAAAAACCCATCAAAAGAAAATAAAAGTAAATGTATTTCTCTCTTACGTACTCAAATCTGCTATGGGACGCTTGAGAGTTGTGCTTGCCATTTTCAAATTACTATAATTTTCACTTATATTTTTCCGCTTATGAAGTTTCGTTTAGGGTGTATTCGGTATGGGTTAAAATATTTTTGAAAAATATTTTTAAATTTTTTTATTTTTAATAAAAAAAGAAATTCATAGGAAAAATAAGTTGCTTAAAACTAAAAAAATAAAAAAACCTTTCTTAATGGAAAACAAGTTCAATAAGTGTTTTTCCACATTTTTTTTTTGTGTCATTTCACTTCCAACGTACCTTATCTTCACTTATAAGGGGTCATTTGATAGAGTACATGCATTAACTTTTTGTATTAGTAATAACTTATTTGGTACATTTTTTCATGCTATGAATAACTAATACTCTTCTCTATTGTGTATTAAAGCGTGTATTGCTAATATCATTGATTTCTAGGTATTAGTAATACAAGGGGTTTTAATGCATGCTTAGCATTGTTAAAGATCTCATTGCCCCTCAAAATCTTTTTTACATCTTTTTTACCATAATTGTGAAGGGTATCTTAGCAAAAAAATATTTTTACGCAATATAATACATGTATTTTTTTAATACACCAAACCAAACAATGCGTAAAAAATAATATATGTATTACTAATGCAAGCATTACTAATACACTCTATTTAATATTATTCTTATAAACTTTACCAAAATCCTATCCCCATATCATCCATCCCTACCACCCCACAATCCTTATCCTCCACCTCCTATGGTATTTTTTTAAGAGTTTTTTGATAAACCGTAAGAAGATTACTATAGTCAACCAATATTTACACGTAAAGAGCACTCCAAAGAATCATAACTTAAGTATTACTCATTCCGAGCTTCAGAACCAGTAAGCAAAACAACAATCTAGTTATTGATTTTCTGAATTATACTCCTGCACTTCCTATCTTTCCTAAAGTCTTTTACTTGTTCTATCCTTTCAATAATTTCCTTCTTTATCTGTGTAACAACTAACTCCGTATTTACATTTACCCCTTTGAAGTATTTGCAATTTCTTGCCTTCCATGTGTGGTAGTTCCTTGCCCCCAAAATTATTGTTGTCATAGTGTTTGCACTCTACATCCTGATCATCTTTCCAGCTCTTCTTGCATTCTTATTGTCCACCTACATGTATTTTTCTTGATTATATATAAATATTTTAATTTTTTTTTTTTTATGTATATATTATTAAACAAAAAAAAGAGTAAGAAATTCATTTATTCGTGAACATACTCAATAATTATTTTAATTCTCTTTTATCGAATACGACAACTTTTTTTATTAAGAGTGATTCTACGTTTCAACACCGTGGCCCCCGTCAAGTAGGAAAACTGCGGCGACCAGTTTTGTGGTAACAAGTTGTCGCTAAGAAAACTTTTACATAGTGATAGCACTATTCTTTTTTAAATATTAAATCATTTAAATATAATGGATGTTAGTGGTACAGCTGGATAGATTATTTTTAAATTTTTACAATCATATGAATTTTTCAATTATCTTATTTTGTATAATTAAAATTAGATTTTTCTTGGACACTATCTCATCACATCATCTTAGTCTCTCGAATTCAGTGGCGGATCTAGTATTTTAAGATGGTGGGTGCTTGCTTCTTTTAATATAAATTTACTGTAAATCACATGATTGTATAAGTGCACAACTATTTAAATATTATAGTTAAAAGATTTTCATTTCTACGAAAAAGATGGATTACCTTGAAGTTTTTCTTAATCGGCTAAAATTTCTCAAAAAAAGAAAGAAAAGAAGAGTGACTTTTTAATTATTTTATCACAAGAAATTACATAAATATAAAAGAAAATTTTAAAAGAAACATAAAGTAAATAAATAAAATAGAGATAAGTGTCAAAAACACAACTAAGTTTTTTTTTTTTTTTAGTTTCATACCTAAACTATTGAGAGTGTAAATTTCATACATAAACTATCACTTATTAGTTTGATAAATACACCTCAGTGGTGTGTGTAATACACTCTCTCTTCTTATTTGCAAAAACCTTGCCACATAGATAAAATATTTCACTTGACAAAAATTAAATAAACTATTAATATTAGTTAAAAGCTAAAGATTAAAGTATTCCTATCCTAAAAAAAGGAAATTAGTTTTAATTTTTTTTTAAAAAAAATAAAAATAAAAAATTGAAATATTTTTCTCACCCCATCCAACCCCACCCCGACAAACCCCCATCCTTTTATTTTTTTAAATTTCTTTTATAAAACATTTTAAAAAAAACTAGACCCCACCCCTTCCCCCCCCACTCCTTCCTAAAAAAATTTGATATTATTTTTATTTTTAAAAAATGAATAAAATTCTACTCCATCTCATCTAACCCTTCGCTCTTATTTTTTTAAATTATATATATATACACATTTAAATAAAAAATTTATTTTTTAAAAAGTCTCACGGAAAGTAAAAAATTAAATATATATATGGAGGGGTTGCGGGGGGATGAAGTAAGAATTTTTTTTAAAAAAACTTTTAGAAAAGTATTTTTTTTTAAAACTAAAAAATAGGGGGGTGGGGGTGGTTACAGTGAAAGGAAGTGGTGGAGTGGGGTAAGAGCATCTCCAACCCTACACTCTATTTTACTCTCCAAATATAGAGTTCTTTATTTTTTCAGACTACCAATTCCAATTCAATTCTGTATTTTACTCTCTAAAAAAGAATTTTCTTCTCTCTCCTCAATATTATATTATTATTTCTATTTCGTTTTTGTTTTCTTATTCCATAATATAAATCTTTTCTTTCTTTTTCCAAATAATCATCCTATATAATTTCATGTAATATAAAATTTTAATTTTTTGAAATTTTTTATTTAATATTAAATTATATTTTATTCTAAATTTCTAAAGAATAACTACGAATAATTGAAAAAAGAAATCAACAATCACAACCGCAATCACAACCACAACTTCTCTAAATCATACACTAATTCCTTTTTCGAATATCGTTAAATCTAGAAACGACCTACCGAATTACTAAATTATTGTTGTGGTTTTTAAAATTATTATGTTATGCATTGTATTGTTATCTTGTATTTAAATTATTATGTTATGTATTATATTTTTAAATTAAATTTGTTATCTTATCATTTAAATTTTGTGCATTCTTCATTGTGAAAATTAATAATAACATCAAATTGTATCACAAAGTAATGAAAATTAAAAAAAATATTTAAAATATTATTAATTAGAGATGAAAGTAGTATATATAAAATAAAATATTTTTAAAAATGTTATATTACATTTAAAAAAAATTGTGAATATTAGAGATTTAATTAATAGCCTTATATGTAAAATAATATGTTAATTACAAAATAGTAGAAATAATAATATAATGTTCAAAAAGTGAAATAGAGAGTATTGGAGAACTACTATTCAACTCTCTATAATTGAAGAGTAGAGGGTAAAATAGAGAGTGGTTGGAGAGAACATTCTCTATTTTACTCTCAAAATATAGAGAATGGAGGGTAAAATAGAGTAGGGTTGGAGATGGAAAAATATTTTACATTTTATTTTATAATTTTTTTTTTGGAGGGGGATAGTAATACTTTGATCTTTAACTTTAACTAATAATTTATTTAATTTTTGTCAAAGTGAAATGTTTTGTCCATATTGATGTGACACGTTTTTTTTTTAAATAAAAGAGAGAGTGTATCACTAACTCAAACTAATAAATGATAGTTTAGTATGTGAAACTCACACGATCAATAGTTTAGGTTTGAAATTTTAAAAAAGGGGAATAGTTTAAGTGTGTGTCGTATCAAAGCAGCCATGAAACTTTTGAAATGATTTAATATAACAATTTAAAAAGAAGTTTGTATATAAAGTAGGAAATGATTTAATATAACAATTCATAATTATAGCTTAATTTCATAATTATGAAAGAAACTATGAGTCTATAGGAAAATTGTTGTAGCAAATCCTGCAAAACCACATCAAAAGGCCACACGTCTCTTTCCTTGACCCATGGATGGCCCAAAACGTTACCAAAAACAACCTGCCTAAGGGAGCTTCACATAACACACACCTTTGACCTTTTTAATATCCTGTGTCATTAGCACCCTTTGGAACTTCCAAGAGTCCAAAAGCACCGTCGCACTTCACAACTACAAAAATGGTCTTATTCATCCATTTTCATCAATCAATTTTTGTTACTTTCTTTCTTTCTTGTTAATTTGTCGAAATGACTTCTTCTTCTGTTAAATTTTCAGCTACTTCACTTGCAAATTCTAATAGATTTTCCAAGCTTAATGCTACTCCGCCCCAGACGGTGGCGGTACCGTCATCTGGGGCGGCGGAGATAGCTGCTGAGAGGCTAGAGCCTAGAGTGGAGCAAAGAGATGGGTACTGGGTACTTAAGGAAAAGTTCAGACAAGGCATAAATCCAGCTGAAAAGGCGAAGATTGAAAAGGAACCTATGAAATTATTCACTGAAAATGGTATTGAAGATCTTGCTAAGATCTCGCTTGAAGAGATCGAGAAATCAAGGCTTACTAAGGAAGATATTGATATTCGCCTCAAGTGGCTTGGACTCTTCCATCGGAGAAAACACCACTGTAAGTAGCAAAAATTGGGATCATTTACTAATATTGGAACTTAATTCATTCGTCACATTTATATGTGTGTTGTCAAATTATGATGATCAGATGGTCGATTCATGATGCGATTGAAGCTTCCAAATGGGGTAACGACGAGTGCTCAAACTCGATACTTAGCTAGTGTGATTAGGAAATATGGGAAAGATGGATGTGGTGATGTGACTACAAGGCAAAATTGGCAGATTCGTGGGGTTGTGTTACCTGATGTGCCTGAGATTCTAAAGGGACTTGATGATGTTGGCTTGACTAGTCTGCAAAGTGGCATGGACAATGTTCGAAATCCGGTGGGGAACCCTCTTGCAGGGATTGATCCTCATGAAATTGTAGACACAAGACCTTACACTAATTTGTTGTCCCAATATGTCACCGCCAATTTTCGTGGCAATGTGGACGTGACTAACTTGTAAGCCTTGCACTAATCATTTCCCATTTTTGTGTTTCAACTTTATAGCTTTGATCGAGGATTCGAGTCGTTCAATTGACTTTACCTTAAAGCATCTGCTAATCAGATGTTGTGATGTAATGATGTTATTGCAGGCCAAGGAAGTGGAATGTATGTGTAATAGGGTCACATGATCTTTATGAGCATCCGCATATCAATGATCTTGCCTATATGCCTGCAACCAAAGATGGACGATTTGGATTCAACCTGCTTGTGGGTGGATTCTTCAGTCCGAAGCGATGTGCAGAGGCAATTCCTCTTGATGCATGGGTTCCAGCTGATGATGTAGTCCCTGTTTGCAAAGCTATATTAGAAGCTTATAGAGATCTTGGTACCCGAGGGAACAGGCAGAAAACAAGAATGATGTGGTTAATTGACGAACTTGTGAGTAATACATTCACTATGTTTACTTGTTAAAAGAATAATTTGTCATTTGTCTTAACGTATGGCCTAAATTGGAGTTTGTAAATTCATAACATACATCGTGCTGATTGAGGAACATGAGTTCCGTGATAACATTTCATTTGAGTTGCATATTGGTTTTGAATAGAAGTGCTTACTAGTCTTAACTCATGTTATACTATATCCCTTTCAAGGCAGAACCAAACTTTTCGGTAGATGATCATTTTCTCCCGGTTTAAATTCAATGATTCAGGGTGTTGAAGGATTCAGGGCAGAAGTTGTTAAGAGAATGCCCCAACAGAAGCTAGATAGAGAATCTGCAGAGGATTTGGTCCAGAAACAATGGGAAAGGAGAGAGTACCTTGGGGTGCATCCGCAGAAACAGGAAGGATACAGCTTTGTTGGTCTTCACATTCCGGTGGGTCGTGTCCAAGCAGATGACATGGACGAGCTAGCTCGTTTGGCGGATGAATATGGTTCAGGAGAGCTCCGTCTGGCTGTTGAACAGAACATCATTATTCCCAACATCGAGAACTCAAAGATCGATGCATTACTCAATGAGCCTCTCCTAAAGAAGAGATTTTCACCTGATCCACCTATTCTCATGAGAAATTTGGTGGCTTGTACTGGTAACCAATTCTGTGGGCAAGCAATAATCGAGACTAAAGCACGTTCAATGAAGATAACCGAGGAGGTTCAACGTCTAGTCTCCGTGACACAGCCAGTGAGGATGCACTGGACAGGTTGCCCAAATTCATGTGGACAAGTTCAAGTTGCCGATATCGGATTCATGGGATGCCTGACTAGAAAAGAAGGCAAAACTGTAGAAGGTGCTGATGTTTTCTTGGGTGGCAGAATAGGGAGCGACTCGCATTTAGGACAAGTTTACAAGAAGTCTGTCCCCTGTGAAGATTTGGTACCAATAATCGTCGACTTACTAGTTAACAACTTTGGTGCTGTTCCAAGAGAAAGAGAAGAAGCTGAAGAGTAATCTAAAATCTTCAGAATGTACTTTTATCATATTGAAATATTTCCAAGGTTACAGGATTGTAAGTTTGTTAAATAATCAGAACATGAGATGTTGTTAACATGTTCATGATGCAAATACTTGTACTTGTTTCCAAATATACATCACCCGGTGTATTCTTTTGGAAAAACTCATCCAAACCAAAATACTTGAGAATTGTTGAATTCCTAATAATACATTTTTTAAAATGTCATTTGTTTCGATTATTATATTCATAAAACACTCTTATATTACTGTACTTAAGTCGTGTTGTACCAACTCAAACGATGTGTCCGAGCAGAATGTATATACCTGTTGGTATTCATAATTCTTTTAAATTTTCATCATTTTTAAGTGATATAATTTGATGTTATTATTAATTTTCACTATGAAGAATGCACAAAATTTAAATGATAAGATGAAATTTTTTATTTAAAAATACATAACATAATAATTTAAATACAAGAAAACAATACAATACATAACATAATAATTTTAAAAAATCATTCGATAATTTAGTAATCCGGTAGGTTATTTTCATATTTAACAATATTCGAAAAAATATTCGTAATTGTTCTTTAGAAATTTAGAATATTAGGTGATTATTTGAAAAAAAAGGATTTATATTATGAAATAAGAAAATAAAAATAAAATAATATAATATTTTTTTAAAAAAGTAAAATAAAAAATTGAATTAAAGTTAGTTGTCTAAAAAAATAAATTAGAGAATATGATTGGAAATACTAAAGAACTCAGTATTAAGATTGTGCAACAGCAAACAAATTACTTTGCCAATGAGCACACAGTGAAAACATCATAAAGCAAGACAGTGACATATAGTGTACATTGCATCAAGTAGAAAACTCTATTTTTTCCTCTGTCAATTAAGCAGCCATTGGGAGTAGTCTAATTACCTAAATAATTATGGTCAAATATATCGACAAGAAACATAGATAGAGATAGCTTTTATTGAAATACCGTAAAACCTCATTAAATTAATATAGGTGAGGTCATAAAATATAATTTATTTTATAGGGATATTATTTAATCAATTAATTTAAAGAGTATTTTAACACCACAAAATTCGTTTGGGGATGAAATCTCAGAAAATTTAAATGAATCTACTTATGAAAACGTCATTTATGAACTTAAGATCATGATTAATGATCTCGGTTACCGCAATAAAATTGATGTTAATAACATGTTGGATGGGTGAATATAATACATGTTCAGAGGTCCAGAGCTTAGAGGAAATTGTGGATACCATTGAAAAAAATTAATGTTGACAATAAAGCATAATATGATACAATACATTTGAAACCAGTTACGGGTAAGGAAACACTTATCACATTTAGAACTCTTCACAATTTTATGGTGCAGTTCGAAAAGACAACACCGAAACTTTTGGATGCAATAAGAAAAGTTAGAGATGAGCTTCAACAAGATTTAAATTTTAACAAAAAAATAAAACACAACAAAATCATGTTTTACTAAATTGTCTTAGATATATTTGTACTTTTAACGAATTATTAATTTATAATATTAATTGGACCATATATTCATATAGGGGTCTTCTGACAATATATTATCTTATTATCTTATCGAATTGAATAACTTTTTTCATTGGCCCAAGTCGAAGCAAAATATTATCTTAGAGAGATTATTAATTAACTGAGTATTAATTTAATGAGATTTTACTGTACTAGTATACTAGTACTTGTGCGATGCGAATTGTTTCAACGGATGGCTCAAACTCCCCTCAGAAATGGTCTTACAGATCAAGAAATAACCATAAACCATAGTACTAACAAATATGAAAATCAAACAAAACATTGTTCATCAAATCTTCTCATTAAAAAACTCAACTAGCCTTTTCATCAATAGACCAGCCTTCTCACAATTTGGTTCAATCAAATGGAAAACATGATCCTCTCCTTGTGTCTCCAAAATCTCAACCTCACCATTCCATCCACTCTTCTTCAATGCATCATAGTAAGTCAAACTCCTCTCTCTTAGAAAATCCTTCTCTGCAGTAAAAACCATAACCTTTCCACAAATAAGACTTGATAGTAACCTAAGATGAGCTGCTGGATTCAACCTCGGATCATCGAGCCCTTCACACTCTGGAAAGATAAACGAACAATACTCATCAACTTCATCGTTACCGAAAAATGGATGGATTAATGCTATTCCAGCAATCTTAAAACCATCCCCTAGTGGCTTTTCACTAGCACTTGCTCTAACAACCATGTCATGTACAATATTTGCACCCGCACTCTCACCAGCCAAGAAAACACGTGAGAAATCGACGTGATCCTTAAGCCATGGCTCCATAACAATTTCTTCTGTTAATATGAGATGATCACACATTTCAACATGTAAAGAAGTCCATCTAATGACGGACCAAGAATCATCATAACACGTAGGTAAAAGGTGCTCTGGAGCTAGTCTATAATCAATGGATATCGCAACCACATTGGCCTTAGCAACTATAGAGTGTAGGTACTTATCATGCCCTGATGAAAAAGCTGATTCTATTGAAAATCCTCCACCATGGATGTATATAAGGAGAGGAAACTTCTGGGTTTTTTCGGTTATTTTGGGAAGATAAAGGCGCGCTGAATTGTTATTGACATCCTTAGATCGAACGCCAGTATTGGGATTATCTGATGGATTGACATAGACATAGCTGTGAAATCTTTCGACTCTTCCATCTTTGTAGACACGAAAGAAGGGGGGAAAATCATGGGCTATTTCATCTGTTGACAATGAAACCATGCTTTGATATTAAAGCTTGAGAGTATAAGTAGAATTCCCACTATATATAGGCACTCTGGTTGGATTCGAACACAGGTCTTGTGAATGGATCCTCTAGCTTGTACCAGCAGCACAATGACACTCTTATGCTTTTCATGGGTACACTGTTAATTATGTCATAATTTCTGTCAGTTTCTCAAGATAGATATACATATATATACATGATTTTGTCCGAAGTTAACAAGTGCACGTGCACCCCCACCTAGAGGGTTGGGTCCGCCTCTAGGCCCGTCTCCACCATAAGGCCACTAAAGTAATACTCGGGGCCCCAAATCTTACGTGACTATCTATTTTGTTGATTTATTTATATCTCGGTGATTATCATGAACCAACATTACTATTCTTATATTTACCTTTTTTATCCCCTTTCGATTTTTATTCTCTCATTATTGAATATTTTAAAGTCTACCAAAAGGTCAAACCTTTTGTATTATGCAAAATCTATTGTTGTGTGTTTATAAAAAGAGTAAATTTGTTTTTTGGTGTATTCTATAAATTTCAAGCACTACAATAAATCAATACTATTTGAATATCATTATATCAACTTATCAAATTTAACGTAACTATTTCAGTATCATTATATTATCTTTTAATTTTTTTGAGTCAGGTTTTCTTATTCTAATTTTATAATATATTTTTTCATTAAAAAAATTCATTGTTTACCTTCTTACTTCATAAGGTTTGCATACATCTTATCTTTTCAAGAATCTACTAGTAAAATTATATTGACTATGTTATAGTTATTACATTTATATATGACAACTAAGAAAATAAAGTCTCTTATGAAATTTGACTTTAGGCCTCAAAACTTATTAAGATGCCAGAATTTATGAGTTTTTTGGCACTGACTTCAGGGCCGTTTTAACTCCTAGGCCACTAAAGCCATCGCTTGGGCCTCATATTTTCCGGGCCCCCATTTTTTAAAGAAAAAATTACTTATAAATTTTATTTTAAAAAATAATTATATGTACTATGAGTGCTATGACTTCTACTAAGAAAATTGCATCTGAAATGAATATAGAATCTCAATTTCGTAAGAAACAATTTGATGAAGATATTGATAACGAAATCCCTTCAAATTAGAGATGATTACTTTATATATATATATAGATCAAACTATTTTTTCACTTCAAAATAGATTTGAACCAATTGAAGCATGTGAAAATATTTTTGGTTTCTTATGTAGTGGTAAATTGAGATCACTAGATGATGAGAATTTTTAAAAAATATTGTCTTAACCTTGAACTTTCTTAACACATAATAGGTATTTTTCTATTGATGGTTTAGATTTATTTTTTGAATTAAAATTGCTAAGAGAAATAATACAAGTATAAGATAATGATCTAATGAAAATACTCAATCAAATAAAAGACTTCATTCTTTTCCAAATACACATATTTCTTACAGAATAATATTAACAGTTCCTCTAACTGTTGCTTCAACTGAAAGAAGTTTTTCGAAATTAAAATTGATTAAATCTTATTTAAGATCAACAATGTCTCACGAGAGCTTGAATGGATTAGCTATATTATCAATTGATAAGTAATTATTAAAACAAATCGATTATAAAACAATAACTAATGATTTTGCATCTAAAAAAACTAGAAAAGTAGATTTTAAATAAAAGTATATATAATAAAAAAATAAAATATTAGAATCCCTCCATTAAGTTTTACTTTAGGCCCCAACCTTATTGAGTCGACCCTGACTGACTTGTATGTTTGAAAATACTCCGGATGCTACAGAGTAAGCAAATTCAATAAAGTAGCATGTCGTGTTTGAATACTATCCAAGCTACAGAATAATAAGTAACTTCAATAATGCTAGTAGCATGTCGTGTTTGAATATTATGTCATTTATCGTTTAGCAGGGAGTATAAAAATAATGTTCAATAATAATTTGTATTATTTAAGCATATATTGATTATAGAGCGGAAGATTAATCTAAAAGTTTCAGAATTAGCTCGTGGCTTTACTCAACACAGTTAATTGGACATTCCATATTATTTTAAGATACTATTTCCAAGTGAATAATCAGAACATGTGATGTTCTTTAACATGCTCATGTGTGACATAACATGATGCAAATACTTGTACTTGTTTTCAAATGTACATCAAGTTTAGTGTCTCATTGATTTAACATATTTAAAACTTTTAAATTTCGATCTTAATTAGGACATTCACTTTTTAAATCATTAAGGTAAACTTTATATAATTGAAAACTGCATAAAAGGTTTAAGAAGTACTTGTACTGCTATTTATAAATTATAGTTTTGTAAGTTTAAAATATATTTTTTAAAAAAATATACAAGAGCTACTTTCAACCGGTAGATATCATATAAATTGAAAACGGAGAAGATAATAAACTAATCACTTGTTGGTTACCTCCATTTGTAATGTAATCGAAATAAAAATATGAAATTGGTAAGTAATTAAAACAAGAATATGTGTGATGAAAAACAAGGCACGTCTATTTTATTTTCATATTTGCTTTGCAATTTGGATGAAGTGGTAGCAAGGTGTGGTATTGTTTTAGTTTCAAAATATAGATAATTCTCTCATCTTCAACAAAAAAACAATAAAACTCTATAACTTTGTAGTTTTGATGATCCTAACAAACAATGGGACCTGGTTTGGTTCCATGAATATTGCATGTTCCTGGACAAATGGAGGACAACTGGAAAAGTTGTCAACTCTGTCATGATTGGTGCACGGAAAAAGAGGATAGAGCTCTCAGCCAATAGGATCACACTGGGTTGTTTCGCTCAAAGGATAATATACTTTATTGACAAGAAACTATCTGTTTCTTACGTCCAAGGTATTCAAGCAAAATGTGTCTTTTGTATCTCTTAAGAAAACAAAAAGCTTTCAAGAACTGTAAGGGACCTAATAGAGTTATCACGCCTGTCTTTAGTTGTTCATCAGAAAGTCCGTATCTTTTGAGTCTTAACTTGTAAGATCCATTCTTAACCTATAAAGGAATAGATCGTGTCTTTATCATTTCAGCCAACAATGAGCATAGTTACAGTAAACGGTGTAGTATGTGATTGAAGTCTACATTAACTAGAGTTAGTAGATATAGTAGGCAATATAACTATTGTCTTGGCTCATTCTGTAATAAGGTTGTTACAGGTTGCAGGATTAAGAGTTTAATCCTTGTGTGACTATTGGAGTATGCAATCACTTGTTGCTTGAAGTTAGTGAAGAGCAGTTGGAAATCCTATAGAACAGGTCGTGACTTTTCCTCCCTTGAGCAAGGAGGTTTCCACGTAAATATCCTTGTTATTTTCATTTTGTATTTTAGCTTTTACTGCATTATAGTATGACAAGGACTTGGTCCTGTGGCGTGTAGTGGACCCGTATAAGCTATCAAGCACCATTTTAAAAAAAAATTGACAGATATTAGGGATAGCTTGTTGAAGTCAACATGCTATAATGAAACAGTGGAGGAGAAAGTGTGTCCACAGACTGAAGCTTTTGATGAAAGCAACTCCTGCTTTGATTTTATGGAAAATATGGAAATGGAGGAATAACATTATTCATGGAGGGAGGGTCTATGTCAAGGAATATAGTTATTTATGACATAGACATAAACCTCCACTTACTGGCAAAGTTGAACAACATCCCAATCACATGGACTCATCTTGTACAGTTCATGGAGGAATGTATATCACAAATGATTTGTAAGCCCATTATAAATGTAATGCAAATAGCTCCTCCAAGGGTCTTCTGCATCAGGAATAATTTGTGGGATTTAATCTATGCTACTACCAATCTTATGCCTAACACTACTAGCCTATGTGCAAAGGCTAGAGTGATTAAGAAATGGATTTTTGATAGTGATTTGGTGAGTGAGAGGTTTGAACTTTCTAAGGAAACTCAAGACTCAAAGAATATCCAGATGGATTTTTGATAGTAATTTGATATTTGTGCTTATAAGGCTCTAAGAAACATTTTGGAAAAGGAGTGGATTAGCCCTTTCTTAAACAAATCAACATAATCACATAAAGTAGTTATAGCACGTAGCACACAAACAATTATATAATGTGTCCTATACAGATATTTGATCCTTTTGTGTCAAGGATAGTCGTAGTGATTTGAAAGACATATGTGTCATATTTACACCATTCCATTGCCCTAAAATACAAACTTCATATATAATAAAAGAAACTCATTTTAGGAGGATAGAAAGAAAAATAGAAATAAGGGTTACATTTTTTAAATTTTATTTATTTACATATTTATTGGGAGAGGGAAATACATGTTGTAAAACTATTGGAAATCTCGTAGCTTGAGGCGTGACTATGGCATTGTCCTTAAGGATATTTCACCGGTTAAGGTGTATCCCCCAGGATTCAACAAGCTCTTCTAGTACTAAAACTACGAGCCAAAATCTAACAAAGAATATTAGATTGGTAGAAAACCCAGCAACTCAAACAATAGGAAGGAACAATTTTCTTGTTCTGCATCCAAGGAAGACTTTGTTCTTTTCTATATCTCCCTTAGGAAAAATCATGGTGAATATATATAGAAAAAAGATTCACACCATAAGAGTGGTTGATAGCTCCAACGGCTAAAGGATTGGAATTCAAGGAAATTAATAATGGGAATAAAGGAGAGTAATTGCTAATCATGAAGAATAATGTCCAAATTAAAAGTTACTATTAGCAATATGGAAAAGGAAAATAGGTCAAACAATGCTATTTAAGGAAGGGATATCAATGCCCAATAATTCTCATAAAGGCTGAATAAATTAGAGAATTTTTGAAGATGATTATTATATTTTTGAGATGCTCCAATTATTTTTCCAACAATCCCCACCTATTTCAATAATAATAATAATTTGAATTAAAACGAAATAAGATATTTTGCTGGGTTTCTACATATAAGTATAATGCATCGAACCTGATATCTCGTAGACTATGAACCAGACCTAGACAAAACAAGATTAAACTCACAGAATAATTGGTGAAGTTTAAAACTTCTATGAACCAAGAAATTCTTTTGTAAGTCCAGTGTCTTATTCTATCACATTATACTTGCACAATCTTTGTTGTTATCGCGGTTTTGCGCTAAGAGGCCATGCGCGTGTCCTGGTATTCATGAGTGCTTTAGAAATCTGTCACAATTTCATAGAAGCGGCACCACTCCACACTCATATAGGTCCACCCATCAAGTGTATTCTGCAGAGCAATACATCACCTATAAATGATATGGTTATGGATTAAGAGTTCACAACTCAACCTCACTTTCCTTGCAGATTTACACTATATGCACACCATAATAGATCACAGATGGGACAAAAATTTATAGTGCACAAGATCAAACGATGACTTGTTATTACCAGTATGAACCTAATTCATGGGATCTCCAATCACATAGGTTGGGTTACCATCATGTTTGATATACAACTTGACAATAGTCCCATTCTCGTTGAAGCTTCATTTATTACTTTTCCCCCCCTAAATTATGTCAGAGAATTGGCCAAATTCACACTTCACACGATTCACAGATTTAATTCCATCTCTTAACAATGTTCTATTACTCTTTGTCTCAAATTTATGTAATCACCATATGGAGGTTACTTAACAACTTAACATCATTATCAGCTAACTCCATTATATTTAGCAGATTTTAAATCATCAACATAATAGATAAACACATATTGAATTTTGAATAACAAGACCACATAAAGTACATTAACCCCATATTTCAAAAAGTTCAAATTAGAAAATAATATTTCTAAATATCAAGTTCAACTAATTTTTCAAATAAGCATTTCATCATATAAATGATAAGCTAAAAATATAACTTCACTCAAACATTATATATCATCATTCAAAATAATATCTTTATTCTAGTGATTACAAGAAAAATTAAATTATAGAATCAAAATGATCATCAAAAGAACAACATACTTTCTGATTTTTTGTTTATTTATTTTTTTCCATTTAAAATCTTACTAAAAAAGAAACCAATAACACACAATTGGTAAGTCTCTTCGTTATTTAAGAAGAAGATATTTCTCTACTTGCTATTTTTATAATCCAAAACTAATTTTAGAAAATAATTTCATAATAAAAAATATCAACACGTGATGCCTCTTTCTTTTCCTCCTATCCTCAACATTTTGAAAACTCACCATTCACATATGAGAAAATTTTATTAACAAAACATCAAAGCATAAAACTTTTTTATTTATTCAAATAGTTCCAATTTAGCATGTCAAAAGTAAATAATTAAGTACTAGCATCTTCACTCATGACTTGAGAAACATTGAGAACAAATAAGCCATGATTACAATACCCTTTACCCACAAACACATTATTCTTGATTATCACTACCTTACCAGATTCAAATGCAACTTTCACCCCCACCTTTCCTAATAATCCCACAGAAATCAGATTGGTTCGGATACTAGGAACATGCAGCACTTAATGCCAAAGTTTTTCCAGATGTGAGTTTGAGATGAACTTTTTCTTTTTCAAGGACTTAAGTGGTTGAAGAATCACCAAGATACACAACTTCTTCTCGTTCATTGACTTGGGTGTAAGACACAAAATTTGTTTTATTGGCACAAATATGCCTAGTAGCATCTGAATCTATCACCCAGTCACTCACATTGGCCACAAGGTTAGCTTGGGAAATGACCGCCACTATGATATCATCTGCTTCAACCAGATTTACTCTTGGCTTAGCAGGATTGTCACTTTTCCCAGCTCTGTTTCTACATTGAACTGCATGTTGGCCTGGTTTGCCACACACAAAACAGTTACCTTTTTTCTTGAAATTTTGATTGTTGACCCTAAGTTTATAATCAAGTTCTTTTTCATACTTGTTATCTTTATTGCGAGACTTATTGTCTTCCACAAGATTGACTTTTGTAGCGATTTTTTTTGCTTTGGCAAAATATGATTGCTTTCGGTTGGTATCCTCAATGATGATGTGTTTCACCAAATTTTCAAGAGAGAATAGCTTTTGTTTGTGCTTAAAATTTTGTTTGTAGTCATTCCAAGATTATGGTAATTTTTCAATCAATATACCAGCTACGAACTGCTCCGGTAAAATAATTTTCTCTGACTTAAGATCTTCAACTAGTTTGTGAAACTCGTTGATTTGTATCTTCACATCTTTCTCCTCGGTCATCTCCCATTTGTAAAAATTACCAATAACAAACTTTTGTTTGGTAGCATCTTTAGCAGTATATTTAGCAAGTGGCGATTCCCAAATCTCCTTTGCTTCCTTATTAGAACAATACGCATCGAACAATTCATTAGAAAGAGTACTTAATATTGTGTGCTTACATACCTTATTTGCATAAATTCACTGATTTAGTTGCTCAGAAGCAGATTTCGCAGACATCACTCCATACATGTCAAGAGCAGAGAAAATCCATTCATGCCATCTCTTAAAATTCTGTCCACCAAAAGCTTCCACTTTTGAAACATCAGGAAAATATTTGGTAAAGTTGTGCGAAGGCACACTAGGGACAACACCATGAGATGTTTGAGCAGTAATGGTGGTATTCTCAGTAACAATAGCAGGTGAATCGTTTTCGTGAACCATGATAACTGAAATATCCTTAAGATTGTTGTAAAACTATTGGAAATCATGAAAATCTCGTAGTTTGAGGCGTGCCTATGGCACTGTCCTTAAGGATATTTAACTGGTTAAGGTGTATCCCCAAGATTCAACAAGCTCTTCTAGTACTAAAACTACGAGCCAGAATCTAACAAAGAATATTAGATTGGTAGAAAACCCAGCAACTCAAACAATAGGAAGGAACAATTTTCTTGTTCTGCATCCAAGGAAGACTATGTTCTTTTCTATATCTCCCATAGGAAAAATCATGGTGAATATATATAGAAAAAAGATTCACACCATAAGAGTGGTTGATAGCTCCAACGGCTAAAGGATTGGAATTCAAGGAAATTAATAATGGGAATAAAGGAGAGTAATTGCTAATCATGAAGAATAATATCCAAATTAAAAGTTACTGTTAGCAATATGGAAAAGGAAAATTGGTCAAACAATTCTATTTAAGGAAGGGATATCAATGCCCAATAATTCTCATAAAGGCTGAATAAATTAGAGAATTTTTTAATATGATTATTATATTTTTGAGATACTCCAATTCAACAATACATACGGTAAAAGCCCACGCAGGTGATTAAAAGCAAACCCGCACAAGGGAGAAAGCTAGTGAGATGCTCCCAATGACCCTTCGAAAGACTATCTACAGTTTAGAGAGGTTGAGAAAAATCTCAGGAGATATTTTGTAAGCATGGTGTTTCGATTTCTATTAGATAAAGATATTCAACTCATATAATATTTCTGGAGGTCTATGTATAAGGAGTTGGATACTTGGGTAGAACTTAACATAACTTTCACCCTCAATCAGATGGTTAATCTGAAAGGATTATTCAGATTTGGATAATATATTTCGGGCTTGTGTGATTAATTTTGGCAGTCGTTGAGATCAGTTCTTTATCTTTGGCAGAGTTTGCTTATAACGATAATTACCATTCAAGTATTGAGTTGACTTTTTTTGATGCTCTATATGATAGGAGATGTAGATCGAGAACTTGTTAATTTGATGCTTTCGAGGTTAGACCATACTTTTAATTTTATCACATATCGTGGTACAATTAGTTGTCATATCTAGAGTCAATTTTACCATACAAGAAGTAAAAAAAATGATATTGTTTCTTCAAAAGAATGTTCAAGTTCAAAGCAAGAAATTATAAAGTGAGTTTTATTTTATTTCCTTTAATTTAGCTAGTCCTTTTTCTATTCACTAGAAATATGTAAAGATAATTTACACTATTAGGTCAACTTTACTTGTTGTAACAAATAATTATTTTATTTTCAAGATTATGAATTTTGCTTCTTATAAAGCGCTATTTGTAAAAAAAATTGACTGACCTGATAGTGTATAGTTTTTGTTACACTTTTGATGTATATAAATTAAATTCTATGTATTTTACATTCTTCATGATGTTTTTATGGTGCCTTCAATTTTTAGAAAAAATCAAAAGAAAAAAAATAAGACAATTAATCTTAGAAATGAAAAAAAATTTAGAACACAAGTTGCTGAGTGAAAGGGTGGAGAAGTGAACGTGCTCAACTCGTCACGTCAATTCGTATCTAATAGCCACGCCAAAGCTTCACTCCAGGTCGAACTCACTTCCATTTACAATTTCCAAATTCCACTTTTATGGGAGTTTACGCCCTTTCTCGACCCTATCGAGCTCTTCCCGAACTTATAGTGAAGATAAAAAATTGTTTAAGAAGAATGACCAATTGAAAGTAGAGGTTAGTTTTCATCTAGCCTCATATAATAGAGTATTAAGTTCTATATACTGATATGTGAAAAACGAGGAGCGCTTATAGCATGATTTTAACCTCTAAAAAGGATTCTGAAAATTAGTGTTCTACTACCAACCTATGGATTTGGAAGCTTAAGGCTCTAAACAAAATAATTTTTTTTATGTGGCTTCTTCTCCTTAATAAGCTTCCTACTGCTTCTTCCCTTCTCAATAGATGCATCACGACCCAAAAAAATTGTACCACTTGCCCTAATATAGAAGAGACTACGATCCATATTTTTGCAAATTGCCCTGTTGCAAGTAATATCTGGAATAAATTTGACATAGACATAGATAGTAATGACTTCCGTAACAATATCTTCCAACTTTGCCACTCTAAGTCTGTAACTCCTACTTGTTACAACGTTAGTGTGCCTACGGCCATGCTAACTCCAATTATTCTTTGGAATATTTGGAAAACAAGAAACAACAACCTCTTTAAGGCTCGACAACCTAATATCACGTCCAGGATAATTCAAGCCATCTCCTTCCAAGCTCTGGAATACTTTCATATGTCGACCTTTCATCAAAACATCCCTCCTAGACAAATGATCCTTGTTTCTTGGCAAAAACCACCGGATAATCAATTCAAATTAAATGTGGATGGTTCTTTCGATCCTAAAACTACTAATGAAGGCACCGGAGGAGTAATAAGAAATAACTTTGGAGCATGGATAGCAGGATTCGCTTGTAAGATCAAAGCGGACAACGCTTACCATGCTGAATTGTTAGCACTATTACATGGACTGACTCTCGCTAAAGAGAAAAACCTAAAGCGCATTATGGTGGAAACTGACTCCCAAGTACTACTAAGCTCTCTAAACAATAACAACACTCTATACTCACACATTTGCGCTGATTGCAGGTCTTTGCTCAAGCAACTGGAAGTACCGCCACTGAAACATATCCCGCGGGAGGCTAATAGGACTGCAGACGCATTAGCAGAACTCGGAAGGAAATCAAAGGATCCACCTATGATTAGAAACTATCTTTACATTTTGGATGCATCTCCTTCTAGTATTACTAATGTTTTGGAAAGAGATGCAATTGGAACTACATCACTTAGATCAGTTCCCGTTTGTATGGACGATCCTTAATTATAAATAAAATCCTTCTGTTTTAAAGCAAAAAAAAAAAAGATATGTGAAAAACGAGTATATAATCATGTCACTTATTTTGTAACTTAAATAAATTTCTTGAAAAATGCGAATTGACAATCTAATAAAATGATAACTAACATACAAAAGCATAAATTATTTTCACTGTATAAGTCACAAAAATTGTATAGATTATTGACTTTATGTGTCTCTTTTTTTTTGTGGAACAAAAAGGTATTTAGTTTGATTAATATTGAGAAATTACACGACGAAAATTAGAATTTAACCTATATACAATGAAATTGCATATACAAGTTTATTGTAGGAAGGAGATATAAGTTGGAAATTTTTAAAATAAAAATAAATTAATTGTAACTCTCTCTGGAGAGCAAGTTTGGTTATTACACCTGATTATCTTGAAATCCAGTGATATTGAAATGCTTATTCTCAGATTTAAATATTATCATATTTCTCTTATCTTGTCTTTATTGAAATATATTATAGTTTTCTTTTGTTTAGAAAATGTATTATAAAGTTATATAAAAGTATGAAATTTAAATAAATAAACAAAACTCTCACTTGAAATTTATTGCAGGCTTTAATAAACCAACAAAAATGAAGATATTGAGTAAGAAGATCTTCATTTACTTGTTTTGTTAACGCCAACAAAAAATTAAATATAAGATTTTTGTTTATTCGATATTTCATATATTTATGTAACTACATAAGACATATTTTAAGTAAAAATCTACAATAAATTTCAACAAAAGGCAAGATAAGAAACACATGATAGCAATTAAATTAGAAAAGAAGTATTTCAAAATCACTAAATTTCAAAATAACCAGGCAACAATAAATAAAGTTGGTCCTCAAGAGAAAGAGAGTTACAAATCTATTTTATTTTTATTTTAGCAACATCTAACTTACTTTTAATTCCTTACTACAGCAAACTTGTGTGAAATCATATTGAATGTTCTAGGTCAAACTTTACTCTTCATTATATAATTTCTTAATAAAATTGACAAAATTCAATTACTTTTCATTCTACGGGAGATTTTTTTTTAGAAAAAGTCCATAATCTATAGAATTTAGGTTATATATACTGATTGTACAAATAAACTTATATGCTATAACATATTAGTTACCATTCTATCAAATTATCAATTCTTGTTTTTCAAGAAATTTGGTTATGATTATAATTTAATAAATGACATGATTATATAAATATATATTTTTACATGCATTGAACTTAAACTTTAATATATGTGATCAAATGAAAATTAAATTTTGTTTTCCATTGATCAACCTCCTTAGACAACTTTTGGCATTCACTGAAAGTTAGCAAGTAGAGTGCCTTGTTTTCTTTCATGATTTCTTCAAGAATTGAAAGCATTTTATAAATAAAACATAATGAAGAATATAAAAATAAATATATTTTAATTTATATACTCCAAAAATATAATAAATACATTACACTATCAGGTTATCCAAAAGATATCTACAAATAGTCCTTCTTGAAAAGCGAAATTGATAATCTGTTTATAAATTAAATTAAATGTTATAACAAGTAAGGTTGATCTTCCTATGTAAAATGTACTTACATTGTCAACGATAGAAAAAAAAGAAAAAAAAGAAAAACTTACTTTATAAGTTCTTTGTTCGAACTAGAATCCTTTTTTTGCAGAATCCATTGGTTTGTCAGAAACAAGAGCAAATTAAGAATGAAGACGTTTTTACTTTAGTTTTCTATATGACTTGCTTCTTCTAAGAGGAAAAATCTCTTTAAATAGATTAATTTTGTAATGTTCTTACCAAAAATTATATGGAAGTATAAGATATTAGTTAGATTTGGAGATTTAAAAAATGGAAAGAAAATGATATTGCTCAATTTCATGAGATTATTGTAATGACTCTCATAGTTTTGAATTTTCTGTGTGTTATGCCCATTTTGACCCTTCTAGTAACTTCTGTATGTCATATATGACGTAGGATGAGTGTCATGTTTCCAAAGATTTTCAAAGTCGTGGTATTCAACTTTTTACAAACTCAGTTATTATTATTTTTATTCCTACTTTTAGATAAATTGTTGAGATGATTTGTTTTTGTTTAAATCAATGTGATGTTCATCTTTTATAAAGCTTTTGCATAAGTTGTGCAGTCTTTCAGTTTAGTGGTAAACTAGACAAAGAGTTCGCTTGAGACTAGAAATGACTCTGAGTGCCGATCACACCTAAGGTATAGGCTCGGAGTGTGACAATCATGGTATCGGAGCATAGAGTAGTTTAAGTGTCCTAGAATGTCTATGAAGTCATGTCTAGTAGAGTCTTTCTTATGGGTGAGAAGTGCATCACATCTATAATAGAAAGACTATAAGATAGGAAATACCACCCTTCTTCATACTCTAATTCATGTGATAGAGTTGAACTCTATGAAGTTTCTACTAACATGTGCGTTCATGTAGATCATGCCTCTAATTCATATGATAGAGTTTAACTCTATGAAGTTTCTACTAACTTGTGCGTTCATGTAGATCATGCCTTTAAAGTGTATCGCCATCCATAGGAACACTGCAAGTACTACCGATGCAAAGAATCTTCCTCCACGAACTAGGATGTAGACTAGGAAGGGTTCCACAGAATCCTACTCCTCATCGCCCATGTACTACTACTTCTTAGGGGAGCTATTCAAATGCTCACTCAATTAGTTGCTACTCAGTTAGGCCATCGAGGCGCAACACCTACAAACTCCAGTTCACAGGAGCTATCAAGTGCATCAAGAATTAGGGAATTCCTCAAGATGACCCTACCATTGCTAACTACAGGGTCCAAGGTATAAAAATACCCTCAGAACTTTACCAATGAGATATGAAAAATCCTGAAGATAATGTATGCTACTAAAACTAAGGGAGTTGATCTTGCTGCTTATCAACTAAAGATGTTGCAAATGTATGGTATGATTAGTGGGAGCAAGGTCAGTGTGAATGTCGCATTAACAATCTAAGATAGCTTTGAGGAAGAATTTCTGAACCATTTCTTTCCATAAGTTGAAAGAGGCTAAGGTGGAAAAGTTTGTGAATTTGAAGCAATGTGGTATGATCTGGAAAGACTATGGCCTTAAGTTTACCCAACTATATAACTATGCTCTAGAGATGGTTCCACACATGAGAGCTAGTATGAGGAAGTTTGTGTCTGCATTGGGAAAGCATGTGAAGAAAGAGTGTAAAGCTACATTGTTGATCACTTATATGGATATATCTTGACTCATGGTGTATACTCGTCAGGTTGAGAAGGACAAATAGGAGAGAAACACTAGAGTAAGAGGGAAAAAGTTGCAAGTTATGAGCCCAATCAGCAAAGGAACAAAAAAGGGTAACAAGTCCTTCTTCCAAAGGAGGTCATTTGGACATGCATCATCAACAGCGAGTGCAGTTGCACCAAAAAATTGGAATGATCAGAGGTTTCAGATCAATTAGAATTTCAAAGCACAGAGCTTTTAGACATAGGGTAGTGTGGCACAAGGAAATACTCAAAACCCACCTTGTATAAGTGTGGTAGACCCCATCCAAAAGAGTCTTGTGATGGAATAAGTGAATGTTATAAGTGTGGTCTATTTGGTCACTTTCTAAGAAACTGCCCATCGATGAGGCAAGTTTGTGTCTGCATTGGGAAAGCATGTGAAGAAAGAGTGTAAAGCTACATTGTTGATCACTTATATGGATATATCTTGACTCATGGTGTATACTCGTCAGGTTGAGAAGGATAAATAGGAGAGAAACACTAGAGTAAGAGGGAAAAAGTTGCAAGTTATGAGCCCAATCAGCAAAGGAACAAAAAATGGTAATAAGTCCTTCTTCCATAGGAGGTCATTTGGACATGCACCATCAACAGCGAGTGGAGTTGCACCGGAAAATAGGAATGATCAGAGGTTTCAGATCAATTAGAATTTCAAAGCACAGAGCTTTTAGACATAGGGTAGTGTGGCACAAGGAAATACTCAAAACCCACCTTGTATAAGTGTGGTAGGCCCCATCCAAAAGAGTCTCGTGATGGAATAAGTGAATGTTATAAGTGTGGTCTATTTGGTCACTTTCTAAGAAACTACCCATCGATGAGGCAATGTATTGGGGGCACTAAGGCCAGTCTACTCAATAACTCCAGCAGGTAGGGTTTCCCATGAGAGCACTACATCAGGAACATATGGAGGTCCAAACTATCTGTATGTTATGTTTAGTCGTAAGGATTTTCCTCCAGACATCATTACTAGTATACTAGAAGTCTTCTCTTTTGATGCTTATCCCAAATAAATTCTAGAGCCTTGATCTAGGTGTCAACTTTTCTTTTGTGACTCTTTATATATCTATAAATTTTGGGGTTTATCCCAAATAAATTCTAGAGCCTTTCAATGTTTCTACTCTTATTGGCGAGTCTGTGCAGGCTAAAAGAGTATATAAAAATTGTACTATTTCAATCAATCGTAAAGACACCACAACTGACTTAGTTGAGTAAGATATTGTGAACTTCGACATTATTCTAGGCATAGACTGATTGTATTCTAATTATGCCTTAATTGATTTTAGAAACCGAGTAGTGAAGTTTCAGTTTCTAGATAAGCCAGTCTTAGTGTGGAAAGGTAGTCTAGTGGTGCCTAACGGTCATTTCATTTCATATCTTAAGGCCAAAAATTTAGTTTACAAGGGGTCTATTTATCACTTAGTCAGAATTAGAGACTCTAGTGTTAAGACACCATCCCTTCAGTCAGTTTCAGTTGTGAATGAGTTCCTAAAAGTCACAATCTTCCGAGAGTCCCTCCCGATAGGGAAATAGACTTTGGAATAGATGTTCATGATACTCAACACATATTTCTCCCTATAAAATGACCTCCAATTAAGTTAAAAGAGTAAACAAAGAAGTTAAAAGATCTCTTGATGTGTATCGATGATAGACTGTTGAGAATAAGTATCCACTTCCTAGAATCGATGAATTATGAAATAAAGATGTCTTGAGGTGTTTTGAGGTGTTTCTCTAAGATAGACCTCATATTTGTCTATCATCAGTTAAGTTAAAGAAAATGACATCCCTAAGATAGCTTTCATGACTCGTTATGGTCGGTTCGAGTTCCTTGTTATGTCCTTCGGTTTGACTAACACTCATGTAACACTTATGGATCTTATGAATAGAGTGTTTAAGCAGTATTTGGGTATGTTCGTTATTGTGTTCATCAATGACATCTTAATCTACTCAAAAAGAGGGGAAGATCATGTCAGTCACCTCAGAGTAGTTATCCATGATTTATTAGCCAAGTTTTTAAGTGTAAATTATGGCTAAAGTCTGTGAAGGTATCCAAGTTGACTGTCAGAAAATAGAAGCAGTAAGGAATTAGCCCAAGCCTACTGATGTACCGTAGATTTACGAAACTTAAAGTTCTTTAAACTTGGAGTTTTGCATATGTATGAAGCATTTGTTAGTAGATTTGATGTTATTTTAATCTATGAATGTAGATAAGTAGGTCGTGACAATCTAAGGTTGGAAATTGAATGAAGTAGCAGGTTTTTGATGACCTATAGGTTGACCTACGAGTCATAGACTATACTAAGAGCCGTAGGATTGACTCATAGATGAAGGCTGAAGAAGAAGTTCATATTTTTGCTAAGTATGGAGAGGCAGAAGCATACTACGAGTCGTAGGATGACCTACGAGCCATAGTTCTGAGTCGTAGAAAGAGGCAGAAATTATGAGCCTCACTACTGTGAACGACGAATTGCTAGGACGGACCGTACAGAGGTCTACGAGTCATAGATCATGTATGTAGAAAGTGCCCAGATAGCCTTTGAAGAAGCTGCCTTCTTCGAGCTTAGTCTACAGCTGTAGTTTGACCTACGAGTCGTAGATCATGGCTAATAGACTTGAGTATCGAAGTCCACTTTTTTATATTTCCTTTTCCAACTTTATTTAGGATTATATATTTATAAATATTCATTTTAATTCGCGTTTTTAACAGTTAGACAATTGGACACTTTGTTTTTGGCTTTGAGAATTATTTTGGTGAACACATTATCCATTTAATTCATGAAGCATTGATTTATAATATAGCTTTTATTCGTCAATTCAAGATTCTCGATTTCAATTACTCTAATTGTAAGTTCATGATTTATTTTAACAAACTTAATATGAATTGTGATTACCAAAGCATTAGTTGTTAAATCCACAACTAGGGTTGTGGTAACCATAAGGAATAAACAAAGTAGACTTAATAATTAGTAATTCTTGAATAGTGTTTATGCATGTAATGTTACTCTCTTTATTTTGATTGCTTTTTAATAGAGGCCTACGTTAGAACCCGCTTTATTCCTACTTGCCCAACCAAGGAAGTAGGGAATAGAAAAGAGATTAAACAACTGAGATTTTGACGTGATAATCTGACGTCTAATAGCATGAACCACCTCTGTGAAGGCTAATATGAGGTCAAGGGTACAGGTTAGTAAATTACACACCCGTAGACCGACCAAGTTGTGTGGTGAAATTTCCTATTTGGACAAACAAACACTTAAGAGATACCTAACTTAAACTTTGTGTGTTAAACACTATACAAGATTACTATTATAAGGTTTACTGCATTAAGAATTTGTGGGAAACACATATACCCTAGTTTCATCTTCTATTGATTCTACAAAACATTAAATCTTATTTACTTGATTACTTGTTACCGAATTCCATCAATTAATGTTTTGTGTTACAAAATTCTTTTTTTATGTAAATAATCTGACTAAATGTATAATTAATAGTTAATTAGCCTAAGTCTAGACCTCATTCCTCGTGGGATCGACCCAAACCTCTACGACCGCTTATACTTCTTTAGGGAGGTGTAATTTGGACGTATCAAATTTTATCACCGATGTAGGGGAATCGGGCTTTTAGATTAGACTAATTTTTTTACTGCACTGTCAGTCAATTATTTCCTGATTTACGTTTTATTTAGTTTTTATTTTCTACAGGTTTTGTTTGATGTGTATGTCAAGTACACGGATTCAAGGCAATCCCCTGCCCCTTTTAATCTAGAACTAAACAAAAATCTGTGAAAAATGGTTGGACATGGCTGGAATCTAGGACTGGGCGATTATCCAATCGGAGTGGTTCAAGAGGATAACCTTGGAGCTTAACTTCTAAGAGTAGCAGAGGTACCGGGAAACAACTAGAACCACCCTACGATAGTGCAAGATCAACAAGCACCCGACGTATGTAATAATTACAGGGATGATCATAATGTTGTGGGATTAACGGGTGCCATAGTTGTACCTTCACTGCCATCCGGACATATGTTTGTGGTTAATAGTAGTCTAATGCAAATGCTTACATCCAGAGGGTTATTTCATGGTATGCATTTCAAAGATCCATCTGCTCATCTAAGTAAAATCATTAACGTTTGTAAGAGTAGTGTGGGAAGGCCAGACTTAGACATGAATGCGGTCGGATTACGTGTGTTTTCATTATCATTGATGGGTGATGCTACTATATGGCTATCTAAGCTTCCATATAACTCAATTACTATTTGGATGGAGCTGCACAGAGTGTTCTTTGAAAAATACTTCTCATTGTCAAAAAAGTTGAAGCATAAAGATAAACTCAACTACTTTGTAGCTCTACCTGAGGAGTCGGTTAGTGATTCTTGAGACATATTTACAGATTTCATGAGAATTATCCTGAACCACCAAATTGATGATGAGTCTCTCAAGGAATACCTTTACAGAGGGCTGGATGACAATGGTAAAGTAATGTTAGATACTATCGCAGGAGGAACATACGGGGATAAGTCATCCCAATAGATTGCATAGAAGCTGGAAAAGATTTCAAAAAATAATAAAAAATGGAGCACAAGGACTTCAGCTACCACAAAAGATCTCTTTTTCAATACAAGCCACTTCATGATCAAGCGAGTGAAGATATGCATCAAGAGGTGGCACGGTTAAGAACACAGGTCGTATTGGAGTTGAAACATTTGGGTCAGGGTACAGAGAAAGTTGCATTCAACTACCAGAATAGAGCACTGTCGCATGATAAGTATGTTTATGAAGAAGATTCTAATTTTATGAATGAGCAAATGGGGGGTTTCCAGACTAACACCCAAGCATCCAATCAGGATAATTGGCTCCAGTGTTAAGGAAATCAAGGGTGGAACTACAACAATTACAACCGTAAAGGGCACTATAATTGTAATATAATCACAATAAGAATTGGTATAATGTTCCACCAGGGAATCGAGATAGAGGATAAAGTTTGAGTCGCATTGAGAATATGATATCTAAGATGATGAAAAGGTTTGACTTAATAGATGATAATGTGAAAGATATGTGTACTGATTTATCGAGCATTGGGAAAAAAGTAGATTTACATGCAGTGTCCAATAAACAGATTGAGCAAATGTTGAGTCAACTATCTTCGAGTTCGAATCCACGCTGGTAAGGAACACTTCCCAGCAAAACTGTCCAAAATCCCACGAATGATGGACAATGCATGGCAATTACTACTCGAGGTGAAAAACAGACGATGGACCCTCTTATGCCGACTGAGGTGGAAAATGCTAACGAACCGAAAGAGGTTGAAGTTAAAAAAGTAGAACAACCTAAAGATCAAAGTGAGAAAGAAGCATAAGTTACTCAAAGGATCATTCTGATGCCCAGACCTCCGTCTCCTTTCCCTCAAAGATTGAGAAAGAAAACAAAGGAAAGGAAATATCATAAGTTCATCTCCATGTTGAAACAAATATTGATAAATGCTCCTTTGATTGAAGCAATAGAACAGATGTCGGTCTATGCAAACTTTATGAAAGATCTAGTGACCAAAAAGAGGGTTGTCAGTTTTGTGCCATTTCTACTAATCGTTAGTGCAAAATAAGGAGGATCTTGGAGTGTTTACCATTCCATATACTATTGCGTGTTACACTTTGCAAAGGCCCTATGTGACTTAGGTGTTAGCATTAATTTAATGTTGCTATATGTGTTCAAGAAGTTGGGTTTGGGATCCCCCAAACCGACTGCAATACGGCTACTTATGGTTGATCGTATTGTAAAGAAATAAATTGTGGTTCTGTGAGATGGTCTAGTCAAAGTTGAGGCATTCATATTTTTGGCGGATTTTGTGATTTTAGACTGTGAGGTTGACTTTGAAGTGTCTATCATCTTAGGGAGACCATTTCTTGCTACTGGGTTTGCTTTAGTTGATATGGAGAGAGGGAAGATGAAATTTTGATTAAATAATGAAGAAGTAACATTCAATATCTACATATAAATAAAGCATCAAAGTGATCTTAAAGCGGTGTCTGTAGTGAATTTGACGGTTGAGAAGCAACCAGAGGAAGTCCAAGAGGTGATTGAAGAATGAGATCTTGATGAAGTCTAAGTAATCAAAGTGTTTGTGTCGTGTCGCGACGTTAAATCAAGTGTTGCTTGGAAGGCAACCAAAGATGTAAATTTACTATTTTTGTAAGTTTTCTATATTTTCAGGTTTGATTTTTTAGGCTAGAATAGGTTAACTAAGGGACCGTGTCAAAATAGTGTCAAGAAAATTTAAAAGGAAGGCCTAACGTTTGCTACATGTGCAGAAATAAAAGAAAAATCTGAAAATTTTTAAAATGCAGAGGGTTTTACGGATGGGTCCTATGGGTTGTGGAACCTTCTACGATCCGTACGCCCTATTTGTCGAACCTACAATACGGTAGCATAATTGAGGACTTGTTCTACGGGTCTCATCTACGAGTCATAGTTTATTCGAAGAACCGTAGATGGTGGCCGTAGAAACCTAAGTCCAAACACAACTGCAACTTTAGGTCTACGAGTGCACAATACAGATCGTAGCTTGTCCTACGGTCCGTAGTCTATACCTATAGACTCCAGATATGTTTCTCAATTATTCTAAGTGTGAATTTGATTTACAAAAGCCTTCTACGTCCTGTAGGAATTCCTTCGGTCCGTAGAAGAGCATTCGTAAGACCTAGTGAGGTTAAATTAAGAGATCCGACCCACGACCCTTTCACATAAAACCACATTTTTTAATTCTTCCCCCTTCCCCTATTTTCCAATTGTTACAACCCCTTAACTTCCCTTCTTAACAATTTTCAATCCCCCCTCTCATCCTAAAAACTAATACCAACTCCATAATCATCATTTCCCAAATTCCTCCATTACTCCATTCCTTCATTTCTTTTGTTCTTCACATTCAAGTACGACATACGCGCAAAAAGAGCGGGTCATTGAATCCTAGTGTGGGCTTCGAAGTCTAGGCGCCTACATTAAAAATACACTCACACAACTTTGAATTACTTGCAAAGGTATGAAATTTCACCCTAAATTGATTCAATTAAGTTGAAATCTAAAGTTGACACTTGACCTAGGATTGTGACGATGTAATTGATATGTTAATCGCTTAAAACAACCCTTGGAACAATAATATTGTGAGTTTTGTCAATTATTTAAATATGTGTCATGGGTTTTTGAATAAATTAATCCTAATTGTGAACTTTACTTAGGGTTTAATTTGTGGTGCTACTTGTTGTTTTGATTAAATTGTAAATGTAAACCCTAAGGATGACGGTATTATGTGAATGTTGAAATAAGAAATCCAGGTTAGAAATCTTAGATTGGGTTGTTACTTGACATAATTGTGCAATATAGGTATGAAATAGACACATTGGTATGGAATTTTGAGACATGTGAGGGTCTTCTACGGACCGTAAAAATATCTACGACGCTTAGTTGCCCCTCATAGACTAATCTCAAATACCAGTATTGCTCATTTCATACACACACTTGTATGACTTCTACCTACATGTTGTAGGACTTCCTACAGACTATAGATAGGACTCGTACAAGTCATCAAAAGTATATATTATATAAGAAGAACTATAGATCCTATTTATGAGTCGTAGGAATTTCTATGGTTCATAGATAGGTCTTGTAGTTCAGAAATGAAATTCCAGTAGGTCAAGTTGTGAATTATGGGACTGGCCTATGGTCCGTAGAACTTTGATGGACCGTACTGTTAGGCTGTATTTCCAACTACTAAAACATGAAATGTGGCCTTCCTTCCTATGATTGGACCCGACGGGTCTTAGAACCTTCTACGATCCGCATGATCCCAACCGTAGGACCAAAACGGTATATTGTCCCAAACTATTTATTTTTTTCAGTTTCATTGATTGATTTGTTAATTTTTCTTAATTCTTCTACTCTCTTCTTTATTACTAACAAGTGTTCCCACATGTACTATGCCTCCAAAAGGTAATTCACGAAGAGAGGAAAACTCAACCGCACCTTTTGTGTCCCGATATCAATTACGAAATGAAACCACAGATGATGAGTTGAATGGGTCAGAATACAACCCGGGCATGGGAGATGACTCACCTAGGTCACCTTGGACCACCACACACCAATCCTGACAACTAGAGATGACCCCGAAACTGGTTGGTATAGTTGCACTACCACAAGCATCGACTCCCAGTCTGAAGAGAAAGCTGGCTCACAAAGCGAGGAGGGTAATTCAATGGTCGAGTCTGCATTGGGCTCTCAGTTGAGATCTTAGTCTAGTTTTGAGGGGTATTACTTTGAGTAATCAAAAGAGCACATTCAGTTTGTTCGGCTTGCGGGACAGCCAAATCATTTTAAGGTATGGGGCATGTTCCAAATCTTTAGGAAGGCGGTTGATCGTAAAACAAAAGATAACCCTGTCGGCCTATTGCTGAGGAGCCAAAAATGTTGACCGGTAGTTTGTATATCGCCCGATAGATACATGCACTATTCAAACGACAACGGTGCTAGTAAATGGCAGAGTCCCCGCGGCAGTATAATGAAAATATAGTCCAGGAGTTTTATGCGTTGTATGCGGCCATGGTTAAGAATTCAATATCGAAGAAGGGCAAAGAGCTAGCACATCCTCCTTTTCTGAGCACTAGAGTTTAAGAAGTTCCAGTTGACATCTCGGAGCAGACCATTCACCAATTTATGCATGGCTTGAAATATGAGCAGACAACATCAACATACAAATTTGATTATAAGATGCAGTTAGTGAGGGATACAAAGGCAATGAAGGATTCCTCCCAAAAAGAGGATTTATTGAGGTGGATTGTTAGATACATTCTAGAGCAGGGGGTCGACACACGCTAGGTGCGTGGTTCTGTCCCAATCAAAAAGGCCTCGCTGAACTTCGCTACAAAATATTTATGGTCGATTGTTCATTCTTTCCTATCCCTTAGTATAGCGGATAATCATCTGACTCATGATTGGACGATGATATTTGCATGTCTCATGGCTGGACATGAGATTGACTTTGCTCGAGTACTTATTACGGATATACATGAGCGAGCATTTTGGGTTGCTATGACTCTCCCCTTTTCGCGGCTGATATTCCACTTGTGCCGAGTCCACTATGCCACTACTTGGGGGTAATAACCCACTGATTACGCAGATTAAGACACTGGATGTCAATCTTATCTGAGATGTGTCAAACCCGACTGCACCACTATGTGGATCACATTTCAGTATGCCACAGAAGCTGACTACTGAGCACCCCAGAGAGGGTGAGGTTCCTACGTAGGATACCGCTACTGTTGAGCCCTTCGAGACCACACATACTTTCTCATTGGCACCGTAGACTAGAACACCACTATATTCTACTGCATTGAGTCTCTCCACTTTGCCCATAGCCAAACTTTAGTGGCTAGAGACTTAGATGGGTCAAATGTTACAACATCTTCGACCATGTATCTGAATGGTAGTTGAGGATTCGAAGAAGAGGATGCAAGATGTGATTGCGAAGCAGACTCACGCCTTACAGCCCCGGATAGATGCCTTTTAGTTGTGGATGTTATCCCGTCCCCCTACTATGATGAGTGCAGATCTTACGAGATTCTAAACTGAGTTGGCCAGACTCCGAGCTAATGTTGATATGTTGGCTGATGCAGCTTTCTCAGTACCTAATCCTTCACCCGTGGAGGCTGGAGATGAGGTGTTATTTTCCTTATTTGGTGATGTTGACCCTCCTTGTAAGGTTGGGAAGCGCACACGAACTAATAATAATATTGATAAGGGGGCTGAGGAGTGGCGTGCTAGAAAGACAGAGCGGTGAGAATTTGAGGTTGCTCAGCAACAGTCGAGGATAAATGAGGACTTGAGACTCGAGAGAGTCCGGGAGCTGGTAGCCAAAGAATCAGCAACATGGGGATCTACTGATGGTGCTCCTCAGATTGTTCCAGAGGGCGTCAGTGATGGCGTCCCACAAACTACCACAGAGGTGCACATTGATGCACCAATGTCCCCACTGGTGGACCCACATGCCTCTATATAGTTCTTCGGTGCCACAAGTTTGTCTTCACCTTTGAATCTTTATTTTTTGTGCATCGGGGACATTGCACATTCTTTTTTGTAGAGTCTGGGTGAATCTATTAAGAGTTTGAAAGGTGAAGTCTAAATAGCTCAAACACTCTGATCATGCCTTGGGGTTTTCTTGCATGTGTTCTTTTTCCCCAAGGATTATTTAATTTCGGTTGAACCGGCATGTTTAGAATGTTGATTGTAATAGTAGACTAGAAATAAAAGCATGATGGCAATATTGCAAGAAATTGATAACCCTTCAATTTTTTATGTTTGTGCTATATCTATGTGATTGATAAAGTCGAATGTGTAGGATCTTTGTATAACATGATAAGAACGGATTAGATAATATGACTTAAGTTGAAGCATAAACCAGATACATTGATAATTTGATAGTGAAACAATATGTCATGTGTGTGATTAGAAGCCTTGAAACCCTATCTTGAAGGCAAACAATCAAGAAAACCTTTCTTGAGATTCTTGAATTAGTTTCTTGAAATCTCTATTGCCAAGAATTATGGTTTACATTAGTGATTCATAATTGTATGAAGGAATTTGAGTTGGAAAGAATGGAATTCTTGGAGAAAGACTTACCTTGAAGAAGAATCTTGAAAAAGATAGAAAGAATCTTGAATGGAGTCTTCTACTTCGATTTTTCCTTAGGGTTTGAGAGAGAAGAGAATGATCGATTAAGAGATGAAAATGTGATTGTTTTGGGTCTTTAATTATTCAAGAAATTCGTTTAGGATTCTCTTAGTGGTAAAAAGACAAAAACGACTCTTTTTAATATTTTCCCGTCGGCTAATTTGTCATTGCACTGTACGAGGTTACTAAAATTGTCATAACATGTTACTCAAAACTTGGATTGACGCAAAATTGGTGGCGTTGGAAAAAAAAATCAAATACCTTTAATTTGATAGGTTATTGTAACACTCCGTAGCTTAGTAGGTCAACTAAAACTTGACGTGAGGGTTAGAGTCATAGAATTGACTTCCCGTACTTAGAATGAAGGGTTAGGGGTTAAAACGTCAAGGTACGACTCCCCAAGGACCAACCAAGGGTCCTTAAGGAGGACCCTAGAAACTACCAAAAAGCTGCCCTAAAATAGTCCACCCACGAAGGGGGACCACGACCAGTAGATGGACCCAATCGTGGGTCAAGACCCCAAAAACATGTTCCAGTACCTCCACCCACGGAAGATCAGCACGCCTCGTGGGTCCACCCATGGCCTGTGGGCGTGGTCACGTGGGTGAGGCAGTGAGGTCTCTTAAGTCGGTTTAAGTGAGGGCTTAGTGAACTTTCTAGAATTAATTAGGGTTTAAGTGGTGTCATTTTTGTCACGCCCCAAACTCAAGGGGCGCAACTGGCTCTTAATGCCAAAACTAAAGCCCAAGCCGACCCTACTGAACCATTTTCTAGTAGCGCATGGCAGCCACACGCAATCAAGAAAAAAACAAGTATATCTCGGCTTAAAATTAAGCCATCGGCCGGCAAGGCCCCTGTCAACAGATCTATAAAAGAAACAGCTACTCCCAAAAGTTCATATAAAGAAATAGCAACCTAGCACAGAAGTCCTGATTGGGCCGTTGAGGCCACCATGATCTTTACACCAAAACTCAAAGCATGTATATATTAAGACAATACATCAAACAGCTAACAAACTTCAGCAAACCAACAAACTAGGCCAGCATGGCCATAACGTAGCTATACACCCCACACACTAGTCTGCAAGCCTCTAAAAGTAGTAAAGATTGGCGGGACAGGGCCCCAGCCTACCCATAAAAATATATACAACAAAAGCTAACAATCCTCCCAACTCTGGCAGCTCTGGAAGGAAGGGGCTAGCCAACCGGATAGAAGTCAATCCTGCTGCTGAGGAGGTCTACTAGGTCGTCTGTCGGGACCTGCAGGCATGAATGCAGTACTCCCAGGCAATGGGGCATCAGTACAAAATAATGTACCGAGTATGAAAGGCAATAGACTATGAGCAGGTATCCTAATATACTAGAGTAATCCGATAAATAAATCAAGGATACGATAAGTGTACTGGCCTGCTTCTAAATCTAAACATATTAAAAATAATAAAACAATAACCTAACCAAGCCCCCAAAAGCTCGACAGGTACAAACAGCACACAAGGCCACCTACCCAAACCCCCATAAGCCCAGAAGGTGCCAATCAGTCTATATACCCCTATCGATAGTCCCCTAGCCCCGTAGGCAGTCACATAGCCCTCTTAGGCAATATTATAGCCCCGTAGGCAGAACATAGCTCTCTTAGGCATCAATATAGCGTATAGACAACGGATAACCCTCTTAGGCAACAACCTGTCCCTGTAGGCAGCACATAGCCTTCTTAGGCGTTAATATAGCCCCGTGGGCACCTCATAGCCCTTCTAGGAATCAATAAAACCCCGTAGGCAACTCATAGCCCTTCTAGGCATCAATATAGCCCTGTAGGCAGAACATAGCCCTTCTAAGCATAGATAACATTCATGCAGCTCACCACAATAGCCCCAAGGGCAACAATAACAATCCAATAGCTAAAAGCGAGTAATTTAGTTATAAGCAACCTATACAAATAGCTTCTAAGTCGTGTCCAACATAAGGATGCTACTAACTGAATAAGAATCCTGACAAGGGAGGATTATATCCACTCGAGCACCCAACAATCAACAATAATGGCTACAAGTATAACAACGATAACAACTCAATTACATTGCTCCTAAGCTTTAAGGAAACATGTCGTAATAAGAGAATAGACTTAACATACCTTTTTCGCTAAATTCATGTGGCCTAATGACTTTTACTCACAGCCCCCCTCGCTACTACAACAAGGCAGGACCATAATCAACACACAAGAATAGAAGATACCACGATAATTTGATAAAATATATGTATTTCCGTCGCAAATGGTTATTTGCGGCTTATCAAAGCTAGAGTCGATGAAAGAAGGGTCTTACCTTGATCTTAAGTTCGTAATACACCTCAAAACCTTAAAATATGTCCAAACCCTTGCTGTCCCAACACCAAAGTATGATATGCTACGAAATCGATAAAACAAATTATACCATGATGACGAGCTCATCACGTATAACAACTTTCGTCAAGGACTTAAGAAAATCTGTGATTTGGTTGATCCTAGAAATGGGTTACCTAAGTTTTCTGGTTCTTAACTCAAAAAATAAAGAAAAAGTCGAAGAAGAAGATATATATAAGGCTTAAAATTAAGTCATTGACCGGTAAGGCCCCTGTCAAATGATCTATAAAAGAAACAGTTACTCCCAAGAGTTCATATAAAGAAATAGCCAACTAGCACAAAAGTCCTGATTGGGCCGTCGAGGCTACCATGATCTCTACACCAAAACTGAAAGCAGGTATATATTAAGACAATACATTAAACAGCTAACAAGCTTCAGCAAACCAACAAACTAGACCAGCATGGCCATAACGTAGCTATACACCCCACACACTAGTCTGCTAGCCTCTAAGAGTAGTAAAGATTGATGGGACAGGGCCCCAGCCTACCCATAAAAATATATACAACAAAACCTAACAAATCTCCCAACTCTGGCAACTCCGGAGGAAAGGGGCTAGCCAACCGGATAGAAGTCAATCCTGCTGCTGAGGAGGTCTACTGGGTCGTCTGTTGGGACCAGCATGCATGAATGCAGTACCCCTAGGCAATGGGGCATCAGTACGAAATAATGTACCGAGTATGAAAGGCAATAGACTATGAGCAGGTATCCTAATATACTGGGAGTAATCCGATAAATAAATCAAGAATAATATAAGTGTACTGACCTGTTTCTAAATCTAAACATATCAAAAATAATAAAAACAACAACCTAACCAAGCCCCCATAAGCTCGGCAGGTACAAACGGCACACAAGACCACCTACCCAGGCCCCCATAAGCCCAGAGGGTGCAAATCAGTCTATATACCCCTATCGGTAGTCCCCAAGCCCCGTAGGTAGTCACATAGCCCTCTTAGGCAATATTATAGCCCCGTAGGCAGCACATAGCTCTCTTAGGCATCAATATAGCGTATAGACAACTCATAGCCCTCTTAGGCAACAACATGGCCCTGTAGGCAGCACATAGCCCTCTTAGGCAACAACATGGCCCTGTAGGAAGCACATAGCCTTCTTAGGCGTCAATATAGCCTCGTGGGCACCTTATAGCCCTTCTAGGCATCAATATAGCCCCATAGGTAACTCATAGCCCTTCTAGGCATCAATATAGCCCCGTAGGCAGAACATAGCCCTTCTAGGCATAGATCACATTCCTGCAGCTAACCACAATAGCCCCAAGGGAAACAATAACAATTCAATAGCTAAAAGCGAGCAATTTAGTTATAAGCAACCTATACAAATAGCCTCTAAGTCCTGTCCAACATAGGGATGCTACTAACTGAATAAGAATCCCTACAAGGAAGGATTATATCTACTCGAGCACCCAACAATCAACAATAATGGCTACAAGTATAACAATGATAACAACACAATTATATTGCTCCTAAGCTTTAAGGAAACATTCCATAATAAGGGAATAGCCTTAACATACCTTTTTCGCTGAATTCACGTGGCCTAATGACTTTTACTCATATCCCCCCTCGCTATTACAACAAGGCAGGACCATAATCAACACACAAGAATAGAAGATACCATGATAATCCGATAAAAGATATGTATTTCCGTCGCAAATTACTATTTGCGGCTTATCAAAGCTAAAGTCGATGAAAGAAGGGTCTTACCTTAATCTTAAGTTCGTAATACACCTCAAAACCTTAAAATATATCCAAACCCTTGTTGTACCAACACCAAAGTATGATATCCTACAAAATTGATAAAACAAATTATACCATGATGAAGAGCTCAAAGCGTAGAACAACTTTCGTCAAGGACTTAAGTCAAAAAAATCTATAATTTGGTTGATCCTAGAAATAGGTTTCCTAAGTTTTCTGGTTCTTAACTCAAAAAATGAAGAAAAAGTCAAAGAAGAAGATATATATAAAGTTCCACCGACCTAGGGCCCCACCTCACGTGCATGCTTGTGCAGTCTCGTAAAAACGCGAATATCTCTCTATTATGAAGTCATATGAATAAAAGGTTTGATGCATTGGAAACTAGATTGGTAGAATTTTGATTTGATAGGTCGGGGCCCCCATAACTCTTTATAGATTGGGAGAAAACCTCCGAGACATTTGACCCAAATTTTAGAGAAATCTTTAAAAAGAAACTTACGATAACTTTCGCCAACTTTTACTTTGCCACCTACCTAACTTAAAAACTTGAGATACAACCCTTGAACACTTAAACAATGACATACCACATCATTCTTCATTTATTACTCACCTTCTTTGCCTTTCCACGAAGGTACAAGTTAATTTAGATGTTTCAAAATGTCGAGGCGTTACAGTTTTATATTAGATTAGGCCACCTATATAAAGCTATTAGACCCCTAAATACATTTATCCTAGTCATTATTTCAATTCACCAAAGAAACCCAATTCCCTCTCAAATATTCTCTCTCTAGAAAGTGAAGAAGAAGAGGAAGAAGATCAAGCTAGGTCAAGTCAAGACTCCATTGTTGCAAGATTTGTAGGGCTTTATAATCAAGGTATGTTAGATTATTCATCTATGTATTCTTCCATCCATGGAGCCCTCTAGAATTCCCCCAATTGTGAAGATGAAATCCCCAATTCAAGTTAGGGTTTCTTCCAATATTGTGGGTTAAGTTGAGTATGAATCCAATTGAGTGGATATTGATTGTTTATGATTGAATTAGTAATGAATCATGATATTATGATGAAATTACATGTTTTACATGGTTAACCCTAGTCTAATTGATGAAATTGAAGTAATGTGGATTTATGCCTTGTGAAGGGGAATTGAGGATTCATAGGTGATCTTCTAGAATTGATGACATGTATAGTAATTGTTCAAGGATGGAAGCATGTAAACATGAATTGAATTAGATTAAAGTATATATGATGGATCATGACTAGTAATGATAGAGATTGAGCCTTTATGATGAGATATGGTTAGAATTGCTCAATGATGAAGCTTGTGACTTGAATGTCTTGTGATCTAGATATGTATGATGATTGTAAGAAGTAAATCTTTGAGAGTAAGGCTTGTAGTCACGAATTTTGATCACTAGGGCTTTGATAGTAAAGCTAATATGATGAATTATGTATGATAAGGCTTTGAGAGTAAGTATATATGAGAATAGAAGAGTTATGGATAGAATTGTGGTGGAAGGCCTTTACCTACCTAATCTATCTTATGAATGCTTGAATGCATAAAGTGATAGAATCACTTGAACATGGATTGATTGTCAAGGACATTCTTCCATGAGACATGAATGTTAAGTAAGGCTTAATAATTAATCTAAGGGGTGTATGCTTGGCCCCGAGTGGATATTGACAATGAGAAGGAAGTTCACACATAGTCGGGTCCGGGCTCCAAGTTGAAAGGAGAACCACACCTAGTTGAAGTCCGGACTATCCAAGATAAGGGGGACCTCTCACATAGTAGATTCTGGGTTTTCCCAAATTAGGTCTCATGAGATGGAAGCCTTCACCTAGTGGAGTTTGGGTTTCTAGTAGCAATCTTTGTATCCAATGAACTAAGACATACTTGAAAAGGTATCTCCAAGTGTTCAAAAGCAATAATGAACTAAGACATGCTTAAATGAAGTATCTCATAGAGTTCAAGATAATAATGAACTTAGACATGCTCAAGGGAGTATCTCATAGGGTTCAAAGTAATGAGGAACTAAGATATTCTTAAAAGAAGTATCTCATAGGGTTCAACCTAATAATGAACTAAGATGTGCTTAAGGAAGTGCCTCATAAGGTTTTAAGGTTTAAAGAGAGGGACTAGTCTCCAATCAAGAAGTATGAGTATGATGACCTAAAGGAGTACTTAGTATGGGTAGGATTATGGGGTCTTATCCATGCATTGCACAAGTATAACTTAAGGTTACCTAAGAAGTGTTTATCTTATATGATGTATGTTTTGATGGATTGTTGTTATAGTTGCCTTCCATAATATGTTTGACTAAAGGTGAGAGATTCCCTTTTCTATGAGAAGTAAGCTAATGATGAGATCAAAAGATGATAAAAAGGTATGATGGCCTAAAAGTGGTACTTATCCTAGGTGGGATTATGGGGTCTCATCTATGCATTTCACAAGTATGACTTGAAGGTTACTTATGAAGTTTCTCTTATGTTATGAGGGACTAAGTATGGACTATGCTTATGAATATGTGGTATCTCCTATGTTATTGGATTATGCCTTATGTTGACTTATGCTCATATTATGTCTATGTTGGAGATTATGCTTATGATTATGTTATTGTCTCTTATGCTTATGTTTTATGTTGGCTAACACTTTTTCTATGCTCTTATGATGATTATGCTAGCTAACATATTTAGTACATTTTGTACTAACGCATACTCTTGCCTACATTCTTATCAAATGTAGGGTCCGACGATCTTGAGTTCCATCTTTGAGGCTAGGTTCTTAGTAGGAGCAAGGAGTTGAAGATTGGTGAGTCCTCATAGCATCGAGGATAAAGCCATCATTTCCTTTATATCTTTCTTTTATGTTTTAGACTATTGTATGGGCTGTGTCCTAAGAGTTATTCAAAGTTGTTTTATATGGTTTGAGACAAAGTGTTAAAGACTTCTGCTTCGTTTTATGAGACTTCGATTGTTATAAAAAATGTTTTAAATTTCCGTAATTTTCTATTATCTTATGTTATGATATGCTAAGTGGCTTACATTGAGTCTTTCGGGGTTCTAAATGCCATGTTACATCTAGGGTATACCCCTGGGTCGTGACAGTTATGGGCCACGTAACTCTTTATATTCTAAGAGATATGTTCGTTTGAAGTTGACCTTAGTAGAATCTTACATCAAAATTTAATCGGTAAGGAAAGTTTCAACTCAACTTTGTGCTAGGAGATTCTAGTGACCTTAATTGATATCCAAAATCATTCCCACACTAAAGAATTTACCTTTACACATATGGAAAATTGAAGAATCATCGGATATGACTCTACAAGTAAATGAAAATGGTTCGAGTCTTAACTTAGAAATTTTGGGGTGTTACAATACGTCAATCTAAAACTTGCCCCGTTAGTCCTACTAGGATGATTTAACTATTAATTAGGAAAGGATCATAGGTCATTGTTGAAATTGAGACCACTAAAGCCTAAAAACAATCAACCAAATGAAGATGCTCCATTCGATACAAATTGTTAAGCCTAATCTAAACCATTCTTTCAATGTACCCAATTCACATTCCCTGTGATAATTGTTAACATTTGTTTTGGCCTTGGCCTCTCCTTGGACATCGTGCACCTTAACTCAGGCTAAAGCCTAAGTTGAGGGTGGCTACTATTAAAGCTGGCAATCGAACTGAACCGGCAGAACAGGACAAATTTTACCGATACCGGAACCGATTCCCGTTAACTGAAGGAATTACAAAGTCGGGTCTACCGAAACTGGTTTTACCGGAACTTTTCGGAATTTCCAGCCCGGTCCTATAGCTACCGGTTTGGACCGGAACCGGGTCCAACGGGTTCGGTAATTATTTTTTTTAAATAACTTATTAATTGTTACTTTATATGATTATATAACTTTAAACGTTAAACATTAAACATTAAAGTAAACTTTAAATTCAATTTGAAAATTTACACTTTAAACTTCAATTTTAAACTTTATATTAGGCTACTATTAAAATATTTGAAAATTAAATTTATAAAATGACTTGCATTAAATATAAGAGACTATTTTAAAAGAAAACCAAAAGCCGGAATTGAGAGATGTCAATTGAAGCTTGCAATTTACTTCAAAAAAATCTCTGAAATTCGAACTCCAAGTCTCCAACAAATCAATAGCACAAAATAAAAATTATGAGAGATTGAGAATTGAGAGATTTTGTAAGATGTTAATGGAATTGTTTATAAATTTGTGAGTTAAATGAAAAAAAAAAAATAGGGTATATTTATAGTGTTAATGGGGTTAGAGAGAGGTAGGGGGTGTTGTTGGGGTGGGGGGATGATTTTAAGTTGTTATTGGGCCCCACCCCAATGGCTAGAATAGCCGAAACGGCTAATAGACGTTACAAATTTTAAAAAAAGTCAAAACTGACTGTTTGAATCGGATCGGAACTGGATGGACCGGGTAAAAACCCCAAGTTCTGTTTCGGTACCTGTACCGGTACCCTATCCAAACGGTTCCTTAACGGTTCAACCGGTATCGAATATACTGAAACCAGACTGGAACTGGACCGGACCAGGCAAAAACTGATCCCTTTGCCAGCCTTAGCTACTCTAGAGGAAAACAAGAAAAAAAAAGGGTATGAAAAGAGTTGTGTAATGAGGAAAGAGAAAAAACTTAAGATGGTGTGGTTGAATAAAGAAATAAAAATATAAAAGAATGAGAAACTGAAGAAAAAAAAAGTTGAAATAAAAAGAAAAAAAAACAAGTCAAAGCCATACCCGAGCTTTAATGAAAAATGAGGAGAAAAGAAAAATTAAGGTCATACCCGTTGGTTGTAAAAGAGGAAAATAGTCAATGTAATGTCAAGGAAGGCAGAAAAGTCACTTAAAATCCAAATACACCACAACTGAGCCTAAGCCTACGTAACAAGCTAAGAAATTCCTATAGTGATCCTAATTTAACAGTTTGAGAGTCTACGTGTAGAAAAGAAGGGCAAGTTTATGGTACTGTGCATGTACTGTATTCAATTCAATTGTGAGAGTGAGTGGATATTGAGTCTCTAAAATTGAACTATATATCGATGTCTGAGGGAACACTGGGATTTCTTTGCGGCGATAGCACAAGCTACATTGTCAAAGAGTTGGTATCTTGCTGATTGTTATTTGTGTATGTGAATGAATCTATTGGTATGTCTAGGTCATGAATTGATCCACATGTGTTGGCTTGTTGTTGAACTTAATTATTACATTGTACTGAAAAATAAAAATGGAGGATTGATTGGTAGGATAAAGGCCATGTGATTGCTTGAGTTTTAAGTTTATTTTTGCATCATGTCATTTAGTATTAGTAGTGTCGCTTGAGGACAAGCAACGATTTTAAGTTGAGGGTGTTGATGTACCACAAATTTACGGTACTTAAAATGCTTTAAACTTAGAGTTTTACATGTGTCTAAAGCAATTGTTAGTAGATTTGATGCTATTTTTATCTATGTTTGCTAGAAAGTAGGCGTGAAAGTCCGAGGTTGGAAATTGAATGAAGCAACATGTTTTTGATGACCTACGGGTTGACCTACGAGTTGTAGACCATACTACGAGCCACAAGAATTACTTGTAGATGAAGGCTAAAGAAGAAGTTGGTATTTGGCTAAGTATGGGGAGACATTAGCATATTACGAGCCATAGAATGACCTACAAGCTGTAGTTTTGAGTTATAGAAAGAGGCAGAAATTATGCGCCCCAGTAATGTGAATGACGAGTTGTCAGGACGGACCGTACAAAGGTCTACGAGTAGTAGATCATGTTCGTAGGAATTAAGTGCCCAAATAGCCTTTGAAGAAGCTACTTAATTGGTCTACGAGGTGTAGTTTGACCGACGAGTCGTAGGTCATGACCCGTAGACTTGACTGTCGAAGCCCACTTTTCTATGTTTCCTGTTTCAACTTTATTTAGGATTAGATGTTTATAAATATTCATTTTAATTTGGGTTTTTAACAGTTAGACAATTGGATACTTTATTTTTGGCTTTGAGAATTATTTTGGTGAACACTTTGTCCATTTAATTCTTAAAGCATCAGTTTATAATATAACTATAAGTTCATGATTTATTTTAACAAACTAAATATGAATTGTGATTACCAAAACATGAGTAGTTAATTTTACAACTAGGGTTGTGGGAACCATGAGAAATTAACAAAGTGGACTTAATAATTAGTAATTCTTGAATAGTTTTTATGCATGTATTGTTAATCTCTTCATTTTGATTACTTTTTAATGGAGGCCTACGTTAGAACCCGCCTTATTCCTACTTGCCTGACCAAGGAAGTAATGAATGGGAAAAATATTAAACAATGGAGGTTTGACATGATAATCAGTCGTCAAATAGCTTGAACCGCCTCTATGAAGGCTAATCTAGGGTCAAGGGTAAAGGTTAGTAAAGCACACACCCATAGACCGACCAGGTTGTGTGGTGAAATTCCCTATTTGGATAACCAATCACTTAGGAGATATAACTTACCAATTGTGGATGTTAACCACTAGGCAAGGTTACTATTATAAGGTTTCCTGCATTAAGAACTTGTGGGGAACACATATACCCTAGTTTCATCTTATATTAATTCTACAAAAATGTTAAATCATGTTTACTTGGTTACTTGTTACCGAATTCAATCAATTAATATTTTGTGTTATAACTCACCCCCCACCCTTTTTTTTATGGAAATAATCTGACTAAAAGTACAATCAACAGTTAATTAGCCTAAGTCAAGACCACATTCCTCGTGGGATCGACCCTAACCTCTATTAGGTTTTTTATTAGAACAACGATCACTTATACTTCTTTTAGGGAGGTGTAATTTGGGTGTATCACCTACAACCCCAACTAATATTAGGAATTTCAAAGATTTGGTTAGCTTTTATAGAAGATTCGTAGAAGGGTTTTCATCTACTGATGCTACTGCCTACTTTGACTAAGTTGACCCAAAAGAAGGATAAATTTCAATGGTTTAAGGCTTGTGAGAAAAACTTTCAAGAATGGAAACCTCAATTGACTTCTACTCTTGTGTTGACCCTACTAGAGGGTACAAAGGGTTTGTTGTGAACTATGATGCATCCGGAGTGGGACATGGTTTTGTTCTGATGCAAAATGGTGAAATTATGGCTAATGCTTCCAGATAGCTTGAGACCCACGAGAAGAATTATCTGACTCACGATCTTGAGTTGACAGCAGTAGTATTTGCATTGAAGATATGGTGTTATTATCTATATGGCATGCATGTGGATGTGTTCACTGATCACAAAAGTCTCCAGTATGTTTTCAGTCAGAAGAAGTTGAACCTTAGAAAGAGAAAATGGCTACAACTTCTTAAGAATTATGATATGAGTATTCTCTACCACCCAGGTAAGACTAATATTGTTATTGATGCTCTTAGTAGATTATCTGAGGAAAGTACAACTAATGTAGAGGAAGGAAAGAAAGAGTTAGTTAAAGAAATGCATAAGATTGCATGTTTGGGGGTTTGTCTTTTAGACTAATAATAAAAGTGGTGCTATTTTTCAAAATGGGGTTTAATCATCCCTAGTGATAAAAGTGAAAGAGAAGTGGCACAATGACATCATCTTACTCCAATTAAAAGGGAAAAGTCCATAAGTAAAAGGTGATGGCTTTTGAACAAGGGGCAGATGGTGTATTGAGTTACCAAGGCAGGTTATGTGTTCTGAATATATATGGTCTCAAAGATAGAACCATCGCAGAAGCGCATAGTTCTGGGTATGTGATTCATCCAGGTTCCACCAAGATGTTTCATGACTTGAGGGAAGTCTACTTGTGGAATGGTATGAAAAGAAACATTGCAGATTTTATTGTTACGTGTCTGAATTGTCAACAAGTTAAAGTTAGCCCTAAGGTCGTATGGAATAGCTCAAAATACATCTCTCCCCGAGTAGAAGTGAGAGATGATCAATATGGACTTTATTACTGACTTACCATAATCTCGTCGACCACATAACTCGATTTGGGTAATTGTGGATTAAATGACTAAGTCAACTCATTTATTGCTAGTAAAGGCAATTGATTTAAATGACTAAGTCAACCCATATTGTACATTCACGAGATACTCAAACTTTATGGATTTTTGTTGTCCATTATTTCATATAGGGGTGTTCAGTTCATTGCCAGTTTTGGAAGTTAGTTTTGAAAGGTTTGGGTTCAAAGGTGAACCTTAGTACCGCTTTTCGTCCTCAAGCAGAGCGTACTATTGAGATTCTAGAGGACATGTGGAGGGCTTGTATCATTAACTTCAACGGAAGTTGGGATGACCACTTGTCTCTCATAAAATTTGCATACAATAATAATTACTACTCTGGTATTCATATGGCTCCTTATGAGGCTCTTTATAGGCAGGGATGCAGAGCTCCAATTGGTTGGCTCTTTATAAGTGGAGGTGCAGATCTCCAATTGGTTGGTGAAGAAGAATTGATAGGGTCTGACTTCGTTCATCAAAGAAGGTTAAGGCTATTCAAATAAGGTTAAAGACCTTGCAGAGCCGTCAGAAGTCATATACTGATGTTAGGTATAGAGACTGAGAATTCGAAGTGGATGATTGGGTCTACTTGAAGGTCTCACCCATGAAGGGTGTCATGAGATTTGAAAAGAAATGGAAGCTCAGTCCCTTCTATATTGGTCCATACCAAATTTTAAAGAGAATTGGTAAAGTAGCTTATGAGTTAGAGCTACCATCAGAGTTAGCCGCAGTCCACCCAGTGTTTCACATTTTCATGCTTCAAAAGTGCATAGGTGACCCTTCACTGATCTTTCCCACATAAAATATTGGTGCGAAGGATAGCTTGTCATATGAAGAGGTTCTAGTTAAGATTTTTGATTGACAAGTTTGCAAGTTGAGAACAAAGGAGGTTGCATCTGTGAAGGTTTTGTGGAGGAACCAGTTTGTTGAAAAGGCTACGTGGGATTCCAAAGAGGATATGAAAGTTAGATGCCCTCAGTTGTTCATTCCTCGTGATAAAGATATTGAAGGTAATAGTCTTTTTCTTATTTCAGATTCCACACCTGCTCTTTGTGTTTGAATGTTTTAGTTTGTGTGGTATATTGTGCCTTTTGTATTCCTTAAAATTATTATGGCCTTGATAGAAATATTTAGTTGCTTAAGTTAATTATCCTAGCTTCGTCATAATTCAAGGACAAATGATCCCAAGGGGAAGATATTGTAACACCTCATAAATTGTAAGATAAGGATCCAAACCATTCATCGTAAATGTATAAGCTCGGACAGGGTGATGTCCTACTGATACGTCGTGCGTGTAAAGGTTCATTCCTAAGTGTATCGTATGTGGTTTAGTATTATAAAGGACCTCTGGTACTAAATTGAGTTCATAGCTTTCCTACCTGCTAAGTATTCTGCATTTGTTCATGTAGGGGTCAACTTCAAACGACAACATCTCTCAGAAAATAAATAGTTAGGTGGCCCATGACTAACAAAATTAAAGGTCTATGACTCTTCTTTCCAAAGCTACCAAGATCGCATCAATTTGAGTCCGAAGTAAAAAGTCATGACATTTTACCAAAGACACTACCCGTAAAATTTTCAGAACCTGATTTTCACAAGTCTTGTCTACAGGTTGTAAACTGAAGTACGGATTGTAAATAAATCTTGTGAAATGAAACTTTAGAAACTGATTTTTCAGCTTGATTTACATAGACCTAATCTACTACTCGTGGATCAATCCACGGACTATAGATTGAGCTCGTGAAATAAACTTCAAAAAGTCAATTTTTAGTCTGACTTTCATGGATTCAAACCACTGGTCGTGAATCAAATCACGGGCCATAATTTAAACTCGTGGAATGAACTTTTGAGGCTCAATTTTTGTCTAGATTTAACAGATGGGATCCACCACTAGTCGTGGATCAACCACAGACAGTGGTTTTTCCTTGTGGAAAGTTTCGACAGTTTTTAGTTGGGGTTGTTTCTGTACTTTTTTTATTCTTCCTAAGTCTAGATCTTGACATTTAGTATATAATTGGGATTATATCGCAGTATTACCTCAGAATACTCTCATATCTTTCTTTCCAAACTTAGAGAAAGAATCAAGAAGATCAAATCTAGGGTTTCATGTTTCTCAATCATGCTTTCCTGAAGAACTCTTATACATGTACTACTACCACTCCTTTACTATAGCGAGCCTCACTCTACTACTACTACTACTACTACTACCTCTCTTTGATATATAAAAGACTACTGTAGCGAAGAAGGCCTTTGTTTTAGCGAAGCCTAATAGATTTTTCTCCACTTGTTCATTTTTCGATTTTTGTCAATTCTTAACTCACGAGTGACCTGTGCAAGGATACTATGGTCTCAAATAACCCTAACGACGGGATATGTCATTACAATTTCTCTATTTAATGATTGTGAATATTTTTGTATCATTAGTTCCTTTTATAGAGGATTAAATTTGGTGTTTCATGTCTAATTGGATGATTATGAGCTATAAATTCATTATAGAATAGAATTATATGTCTTGAATGAATTGTAGTTATCACAAGATTTTAAATTTTAATTTAAATTAATGACGGTAATTGTAACGCTTCAAAAATTTCTAAATTCAAACAAGATCTTGAAAAAAAATCAGAATGATAGATATCAACATAAAATAGGCTTGTATGGACCTATTCACGGACCGTGAAAGAAACTACGAACCATGAAGGGATCCGTGGACTTGAACTCAGAAAATTGGAAATTTTGGAGGTGAGTTTCACAGACCATGAAAGTCTTTACGGTTTGTGCACTGGTTCCTGAACCGAACCCCCAAACTCAGGGGTCTTGTCCTTTATGGGAACTTGTACGATCCGTGGAAAGGTGTACGACCTGTATAAGCATCCTTAGAAGTTAACCTTTAAGAACTCAGACCTCTATCCTTTCACGGACACCTTCACAGATCGTGAAATGGTGTACAATCCGTGAAAGGCAACCTAAACGGCACTGTCAGTTTTTAAGTCAGAGTTAGTTTGGTATTTTCTCACTCTTTTAATTCCTATACTATGTCATTTTGAGCTATACTAACTGGGATTAAGTGGTCTCTGAAGACCCTAACCTCCCCATTACCTCATAATTTACCCAAATTAGATTTCTTTCTTCTCAAGTCTCCTCTCAAGCAAGAACTAGGGTTCCAAGCTTCAAGTCTCTCCATTCCAAAAATCAAGTCAAGATTTCTACTTCATGTATGTGAGAATTTCATCAATGGGTATCCCTTCACCTATTGAGTCCCAAAGAAAGCTAAGAATTTCAAGTTTATGATTCCCACAAGCTATAATTTTCTATGATCTCCATGGGTCTTCATTGTAAATCGGCTTTCTTTATGATAATTCCCTAATTACATGTTTTACAAATCAATTTGCATGATTTCAAGTGTAATTTCATGTTTCCAGTGTTAATTTCATGAACTAAAGCATGTGAATATTTTCATGATTATAATTATTGTCATTTTCATATGCATGTCTTAGATTATCATATTTTCATGAATTAGATGTTTTCAGATATTCATGAATTAGATGCTTTCAAATAAAGTATTGTTCAGATTATTTTCAAATTATCATGATATACATGATGCTTTGAATAAAGTATCTCTCAGTGTGATTTGAATTATCATAATTTGGGAGCTACTCAATATGTATTAGTTATATTTGCAATGTGATTTATATTTTATTTTATGCTAGAATATGAATGTGGAAAATTAAACCTTACCTGACAGGGTTTAATTAGAAATAATTTATACATTGTAATTTTTATTTAATTAATCCTATATTACTTATTTCTGCATATCAAGTTATGATATTACTAATATATATACATATAATTCTAACGAGCTATCAAACGATCCTGAGAGGCAGGAGTCTGCTTTACATTAAGGCAACTAAAGCAATCGCTTAGGGGCCTCAACTGTTCCCTCACTTTTTTATAAAGATGTATTTTGTATTATATTATTGAGAAAAATATCATGCACTATTAAATTTAAAAAGAAAATTTTGAATTAATAATATAATAACTTCTTACCTTATATAATGTGGGAATCGTTGTAATAATTGAGAAATGAAAGTTTTTAGGTAAGTGTAGTATCCCTTGTTACGTGGCTACCTATTTTGTTGCCTCATTTGTATATTGACGATTAACATGAACAATAACAACAATACAAACTCAGTGAAATCACACTAAGTGCGGTCTGCGAAGGGTAGAGTGTACGCAGACCTTACCACAACCTCGTGGAGGTAGATAGACTATTTCGATAAGATCATTAGCTCAAGTGCATTTAACTCAAGCACAAGAAGAAGAAAACAAGAAAGAAGCATAATAGTTCATAAAAAAAGCAACGTAAAATTTATAGAAAAGAACAGTAACATCAACATAAAGTTTACATCATTACTTCATAAAATCTACTTATATTTTACGCTCCGTACAACTCACTTATAAAATTACACTAATCATATTATTATTCAATTTATATAAGTTAATTAAAAGCCTCCAAATCCATTTGTTATGATTTGGATATTAAAAAACTAGTGTCAGATAATGAAAGGCGTGAGAATTCCTCGTAAGCTGCGCTCACTGCCGTTAAAGTAACGGTAAGTTAGTAGAATTTTATAAAGATTAAAAAATTGTAAAAAAGGAATTAATTTGATTCCCTTGACGAAATCAACGCAGGCAGTACGAAACGACATCGTTTCAGTGGTCGTTTTCCCTTCCTCAGCTCTTTTTCCAATGGCAAATTGTACGCAGGAAAGCCGAAGTGCAAATCTGAAGCAAAAATTCCAAACAAAAAGGCATTATCCATATTTTACATATCGTAATGCATGAGTTTGGAAACTACAGAGATGAATAAAAAATGAGGAAAAAATACATGAATTTGAGCTTCCCCCAATAGTCTTTCTCCTCTTTTAATCCCTTTTTTAGCACAAAAATGGCTGACGATTTTTGTTTTTTCAGCAAGGTTTGTTTTTTAATTCGTTTCCGCTTTATATTCACTATTGGGTTTGTTTTTTTTGCCTTTTTGGATTTTCGTTCGGTGTAATTCGTGGTTTCTTGATTTGGGTGTACTTTATCTTAGAAATTTTGTTTATAATTATTTGCTTAAAGTGTAAGCCCTTTTTGTTGTTATTAGTATTCAAGGGGAGGAAATCAGCTTTTCGCTATAATCTTATGTGTTTCTTTAGGCTTAAAAATTGTTTTAAGCTCAGCTTTGTACAATGAGAATCTGAGATTCTTATGCATTACAGAAATTTGGTTTTTTTAGTTGCTTAAAGTGTTAGGCCTTTTAATAGTAGTGAGCATTCAGTGGGGAGTGAGCTCAAGCTTATTCTTTTGCAGTAATGATAGTAAACTGGAATATTTGTCATTAAAAGAATGTATAATGGATATGGATTATCTAGGTTATGAAGTGCCTTGAGATAATTTAGACTGTAGAGTTTACTTTGATTGAATGACCCCTTGAAGTGTTGTTTGATCTAGATTTTTTTTTCTTTATATTCTTAGGAGGAGATCCTGTTAGAAGTTGCGATTCTCGAGGGAAAAAACTTGGAATGGGATGGGAATAAGTGGAGTGTGTACTTAGGGTTGATGTAGCTTAGTGCAACTACTGTTTTGAGCAACTTAATTTATATTGAGACTGATGATAAAAAGGAGTTAAAAGAAGATTCATGTCCTAAGCAGTGTATCTTTTAATTTCATTCAGGACTCCTTCATCATAAAGCCACCAAAAGCTTCTCCGATGATGCTGAGAATGGTGGTCTTAATCTTTGCAATGGTATGTGGAGTTTATATATGTTCAATTGGCTTGAAACAAATTGGTGTGCATTCCAGTGGACGGATCGTAAGTGTTCATGTGGTTGAAAAGCCGTGTGAGGCAACTGATATTGAACCTTCAGAAAAACCTTATGTGCACTTCCCCAAGCCAAAGACTTTTAGCCGGTGAGACTTTTATTATTCTGTTTTGATGTTTTGGGTTTCTTTTTGTGGATAATATTACTTAGTTGCTGACCTCTATGTATTTAGGACGGAATGTGCTTGCAATCCTGTAAGGAATTTTGCAATATTGTCGACGCAGAGATCTGGTAGTGGATGGTTTGAGACATTGCTAAATAGTCATATGAATATAAGCTCTAATGGGGAGATTTTTTCTGTTAAAGTCCGGAAAAGTAACGTGTCAACAATTTTGGACACTCTGGACAAACTTTATAACCTAGACTTTTTTACGAGTGCTTCCAAGAATGAATGTACTGCTGCAGTTGGACTCAAGTGGATGCTTAATCAGGTAAGAGCTTCTTGAAAATTGTGATATAATTGCTATGAGATAGTGAAGGAGTACTTCTGAATGTATTTCTGTTGTATTGCTATCACAGAACCTTTGGTTATGTTGATCTTCCTAATTAACGACCTGTTAGAATAGTTTGCACTCTGTGATAGTGTGTTTTCCAATGTTAAAATTAATATGTCAAATATTCGAGCTTGTATCACTTGTGTAATGCTGAGATATTTATCTAGCAATTTTGTTTTGGTCGGTATTTATTTAGCAATTTTGTTTTGGTCGGTATTTATCTAGCAAGTTCCTATTCCTAAGTTGAACTTGTTTATTCATATGCTTAAAGTGGGGATGATTAATGGATACGGTTGATGCTTAAAACAAGGGAAGGCTATAGTTGAACATCCTTTCCAGTTCTGTCAGCTTTGGTCTGAAGTGCGCTTATATATATGATATCCCCGTTATGTGCTGTTTTAAAGTGAAACATGCCAGGAGAACTACAATTGAGAATCCAGCCAAATACTGATTACTTTGTATTCTGTTTTTGTATGCTGTAAGAATTGTATAGAGCTCAACTAGTTCGGGTTGAAGCATATCAGGGCTTACATTTGGGACTAGCAGAATCATTTAGTTCTTTAAAGTCGCTCATCTCTTGGCTGCTGAATTTGAAATGGTACAAAGTTGACGAATAATGCCTTGCACTAACTGAGATTCTTAGTGCACGGATATTGGGTGATTAATGAAAAGTCTTGCTTATTGATCAAAAATATGTTATATAGAGTTTATGGGAGGCTAAATGCTTGAATAATGAGTAAGATGGATCGAAAAGAATCATTAGTATTGTGCTATTGCAATAAAATTTTCTTGACATATGATTAGTAGGAAATAGTTACAGTTACCAGATATTAAATGCTTGGCTCCTCACTCTCCCCGCCTTTCTCTTTCCCCCAACCTTTTGTGTGATAGATGGAGATGGTCTTTAAAACTATAATTACTGTGCTAACGGAGTGTTGGCTTCACCAGTCCTTTACTGCTGCAGAAAATCTAAAATTAGACTGGAAACACTTTGAAAAAACTCTGCTTTCTTCTTTTGCATTCTTTTCTCTTTTGAATGTCTTGATTTTGAGGAAACAGTTACTTTTAAGAGGATGCAAGAACAGTCAAGTTAAAAACGGCACCATGTGTAAGAATGAGATGATGTGAATTCTGAAAAAGCTAGTTCCTTGATAACTGCTTTCTCTTTTCATGGTTATGGAGAATGCTGTTGATTGCAATTCTGCTTGAATATCATTACAGGGTCTGATGCAGAATCATGAGCAAATTGTTGAATATTTCAAAACCAGAGGAGTTTCTGCTATTTTTCTCTTCAGAAGAAATCTGTTGCGCAGAATGATTTCAATGCTAGCAAATTCCTATGATCAGAGTGCTAAGCTGGTAAATGGAACCCACAAGTCTCATGTGCATTCTCCCAAGGAGGTCAGTTTTGCGCTGTATTTCTTTCTTATGTAGATGTCAATACTTTGTCTCTATGGTGTCTTAAGAGATATAATTGTTGTTCAGGCTGAGATGCTTGCAAGTTACAAACCCACGATAAACACAACTTTGCTGATCCCCAACCTGAAGCAAGTAGACAACATGGCTATAAAAGCTGTGCAATACTTCAACAGCACTCGACATATTATATTGTTCTACGAGGACATAATAAAAAATCAAACAGTAAGAGTTATGCATATTCTACCATGCTTACTTTATTCGTCTTGTTCATCGTGCTTACTTTTCTAGTTTACCATTTTCCTCACAGATACTGAACGATGTTCAAGATTTCCTGAAAGTTCCTAGAAGAGACCTTCACAGTCGTCAGGTGAAGATACACAAAGGGACATTGTCTTCACAAGTTGAAAATTGGGTTGATGTTGAAAAGACACTCAAGGGAACGCCATATGAAAGCTTCCTACATGCAGATTACAAAATATAGATTTGCAGTCATCGTGTACAGATGTAGCTTGTTGTTCAACTCAATTCTTTCATTATTTACTGTTAGGAGACACTTGATCTTAGCCAAAAGGTCGAGAAAAAGGTGTACTTGTTAGCAGAAGCTAACAGGGGAGAGCTTCTTGTTAAGATTTTGGTAGCAGCAGATTGTCTTCTAGTTCTGAGTACCAGGTAATGAGTAGTGTCTTGATTTTCACTATTAACTAGAAATTTGTTTGCAAATGCTTTGCATTTTCACAAGTTAGGAACTTGCAACTGATATGATAAAAATTTTTTGCTAAGTTTGTTATCAATGTTTCTATCTGTTTTCCTTAATTAAGTGTTGCCTTGCACTTCTCCTGCAAGTGATGATCCTATAACTTATATAGGGATCATTTTCTAGAAGTTGATTAATTCTCATAACTCATGATAAATTACATAATCGCTTGGAGACGGTTTCATAATGGCTAGTGTCGGCTGTTTGTCCAATGTGATTCCTACGGGCTCGATGCAAAACTTCCGTTTTGACATATTTCCATGTCTACATGAGTCATCCTATATCCCGCGTGATTCTAATCACTATCCACATGTCATGATTCGATTGAACCATGTGCCTTGATTATTATTTTTACCTTATACCGTATATTTACGCTAACAAATAATTTAACTAAAGAAGTACAAATTTAAGTGAGGATACATATCACTTTTTCATGATTTAACAATATCAACATAGTTCTACAAACCTGACTTGAAAAATGTAATGTATATGCAGATATACAATAGGTCATTATAATGGACTAGGAAAAGCAGTAGGACAGCACAACCAAATGTTTAAGCATTTATTGAATTCATAGGATGTTAGTATCTAGCGCTGGATTCTACCAACCCTTTTTATTTACGTAAAATGGATGGAGAAGACAAATAAAAAGAGTTGTTTGTTTGGTCAAAAAACTTTCTAGCAAACTATTTTAAAATAAATAATTTTATAAAAATTGACCAAACAAGAATCCATTATTTTATGTTGGACGTAAGTAAGTAGTGTGAAAAGATGAACAAAATTTTCAAATTCATTTTTACTAATAAATCTAATCAAGAAAGATTCCATCCCAACTTGCCCAATTGGCCAACCACATGATTCCTTTACCCTACAAAATTACAAGGACTAATCATATTTTGTTGGCATATTACATTATTAATATGGTTTATAATGTTAGTATTATTATAGTAATTTTATAGCACCAACTAGACTAGAAAGAAAAACCTAAAATAAAAGTCATCCCAAAATGAAAGCACATGTTGGCCATGTTACGAAGAAAATGTGTGGAACCTCGTTTTGAGTTGACCGCCGCCTTCACCTTCACCTACTTGTTTTATTGCTCTCATTTTTGTTTTTGTTTTTTTTTTTAAAAGTAAGGATAAAAATATTAATTATAATTCTTGATGTGAAAGTTATTAACTTATTTAATTTGAATGCCCTTTGAGAAAACATTATTATACGAGATTTAAAAAAGGGAAAATTATGCGGATAAACAAACATATATTAAATATTAGTTAATATAGCTATAGTTTGTTTTAATTATAATTTGCAACCAACTTTTAGCTATAATTATGCGGCTCCGTTTTTTAGTTTTGTATAATTTGCACGTTTGTATAATTTGTATAAAAATATTTAAGTTCAGATGTTTATATATGTATAAATTTGTTATTTCAAGTTCATACAAAAATAGCTGAATTATACAAACGTACCCGTGAATTGTACAATTCACTCCCGAATTATACAAACTGTAGCTAGAGCCCGTAAATATACAAACTATAGCTATGGAGCATAATTAAGTTTATTATAATGACTATTTACGAAAATTTTCCCAAAAACAATCATGTTGAAAAAAGACTCCAATTGTTATGTTTTATTTGTTTGATTCATATATTATATAGTTATACAAAAATTATAATGCAAAAATTATTTATATGGTGATTAATACCATTAGTTAAATGCTAGTGATGTGATGATTTTTTTTATTTTATTTTATCAATGAAACATAACATTTTCTTGCATTTTAGATTTTTAAAAATGTATTTGAGGCGAATTGGAGGAGGCACAAATATCAAGGATATGTATCCAACCCTTGGGGCATTTTTTATGGTCTTGAACCCTGGGTTAGGGATGGCAATGGGGCGGTGGCGGGGCGGGTTGAGTTTAACCCACAAAATTTTTAATCCGCTTTGCCTCACATAATAATTTTTTTCATTTTCAACCCGTCCCACCCCGCCTCGCATAGATCCACCCCGTATGAATCAACCCCGCAAACTTTTTTTTTAAAAAAAATCTAGTTAAGTTTGATAATAAAAATAAAAAGAAATTCATTTTTTCATTAAGTTGTATTAATTTAATAGGATAGTGACTTAAAATTTTATTTTTTAGAGGTCAATTGAAAACATGTAAGAAATTGTATTATTTTTTATTGAACCATTTTCATTTACTATCTTGAATATTTTAGTAGTTTTAAAGAAATTATTTTAATAAATAATGCTCTATCACTCTTATAACATGTAAGAAGTTAAAATTAAGTTTGAACCCACATGAAATCACATATACCCGCAACCCGCCCCGCCCAACATTAATTTTAAAAAAACTCACTTCAACCCGCGCCCCGCATCCCACCCGCCACGCACAACCTTAAACCTGCCCCGCCCCGCTGCATTGTCATCCCTACCTGGGGTAGTAACTTGGGCATAATTGTATAAGTGCAATCTTTCGGGTGTTTATTTAGATCGTAAACTTAAAGAACTATTCCAAATTAAAATTAAAATTACTGAAAGAATTCGTTTTTAATACTTAAATACTCCAATATCAGCTCATTATAAGTTTTCAAATGAAAATAATAAAAAAAAGTTGAAGACTTTTAGAGCCTGTTTAAATTAACTTTTAGCTTTTGATTTATAAATCATAAGTTAGAAATCTTAATTTATAATGTTTGGCTTATTTTTATCATTTTAGCTTAAAATCGAACACTTATAAACACTTTTAAAATTTATCCCAACACTTTAAAAATACTTAAAATATGTCAAATCAAATTAGCTCTTACTATTATTAGTCCTGATTTCATATGGGATAAATTATCTAATAGAGCACCTTATATCGTACACTTTTTTTCTTTCTTTTTTCTACTATTGTCAAAGCTTTAATTTTACATTTTTTCTCCCTTGATGACTCAAATTCACAAACTTAAGATTGAAAGTGAAGGATACGTACCATCTGAACAACTTCATCTTGTCTCAGCCTATATAGTGATTATCAAATATTGTTGTACTTTGAATTTTAAAGCAAATCCCTAAAAATTAATCCTAAAGCTTTTTCACCTTTTCTCTTTCATCTAGTTCCCCTCCCCACCTCGAGACTCTCTACACTTATATCCTCCCTTGTCGACAATCTCGACATAAAAATACAGTTGGTTAGGATGATTTCTATTTACTGACACCATTTTAGAAATTGGATTCGACATCGAAAATGTTAAATTGTATCTGGTGACTTACAAAATAATAACTTGATGGTATATATACTGACACCATTTTAGAAATTGAACTCGACATCGAAAATGTTGAATTGTATATGGTGACTTACAAAATAATAACTAGATGGTAGATTTGTTGTATTTGAAATGTTTTTGAATTGTATCTAGGAATTTAGTGATTTTCGAAATTGAAGTTTGTAGCTAAATTGTATTTGAGATGTTTCTGAGTTATATCTAGAAATTTAGTCATTTTTAAGTTGTAGCTAGGTTGTATCCATATATAATGTTTCTGATTTGTCTCTAGCGTCGAGATCTGAATTGATTGTGATGGATGCAGTGATTTTTTGTGGTGATACAAGTGTATCTCATAATATATAAGCATGCATACATGGTGCATTCATGTATCACAAGTCCATTTCGACTTATGATGCATACATGATGCATATATACTCAACAAATTTTAAAATACATTAAAACACTTATATAAAGTGTATTGTTGTATTATTGATATAGAGCAAATTTTAGAAAGTTATATTACTGACACAACAAATTTTAGAAAGTTGTATCACTTCTACGACATAAATTTTAGAACTGTTTGTATATTTGATTATTAGCCAAATTATCGCTATGTTTGGTAAAAAGGCATCAAAATGCCGCATTTCATGACCCTCCGTCCTTGTCGTAGGCATTTGAACATGTGATTTGATCTCGTGATTTGAAATCATGAGATGAAATCAACGTCTAGACATGTGATTTTATCTCATGATTTCAAATCATGCGATGAAATCTCAAATTCTCCAAAAGCTTGATTTGAAAATTTTTATATCATGATTTCACATTTTTCAAATATAAAACTGACCCACAAATTTATATTTTGTAAAAAAAATCCTCACCATTTATATCTACATAACTTTTTGCGAGAATATCAAATGAGTGATGGAATATTTACGGAATATGAATATGATAACATAGTTACTAATGATATTGATCAACAAATAACTCAATAAATATAGTGCACTACACTTATATTCAATTTTACTTCTTCTTCTTTTTTGAACTAAAGTTCGATCAATAAATGTTGTATACTTTTTAGAATAATTTGTGATAGTATACATTTTTTGAAGAAAATTTAATCGGGTCATCGCCCTCTTATTAAAGAATAATTTGTGATAGTACATTATTCTTTTGTTATGAACTTTTGCTTATATGGTAAGATTGCTTAAAGAATTAGGACAATTTTGATAATTTTCACAGCTTATGAGATTTATTTTTGTGAACAAAATATTCAATTTAAAAATTCAAAATGCATGTCCAAACAAAACTTTAACCTTATCTCATGTGATCTCATATCATGATTTCATCTCACATGGCCAAACTAATCCTACACTTGCAAAGTCAAGCTACAAATAAGAGTTTTCACCTCCAACGTATCAAACATCTAAGGGATCGTTTGGTAGAGTTTATAAAAATAATGCTACATAGAGTGTACTAGCAATGCTTGTATTAGTAATGTTTGCATTAATTATACATATACTATTTCTTATGCATTGTTTGGCTTGGTGTATTAATAATAATATGCATTGCATATCAATATTTTATTTACAAAGATACCTTTTTACAATTATGGTGGAAAAGACATTAAAAAAAGATTTTGAGGGGAAATGAGGTATTTAACCATGTTAATGCATGCATTAAAACCTCTTGCATTATTAATACCCAGAAATCCATATTATTAGTAATACACACCTTAGAGCCTGTTTGACATTGTTGTTGGGAGGCCAAAACACTTATTTTGAGAAAAAAACACTTTTGTTGAAAAATTACGTGTTTGACAAATCAGTAAAAATGCTTTTAAATGGAGGCAGAAATAATTTTTCTGTTGTTGGGAAGAAACTAAAAATTTCCGCTTCTTAAAAAGCAGAAGCAGAAACAAAAAATTATTTTTCTCAAGACTAAAATATCTCTTTCATATATATACATATTTACCGATATATCTCTTATTAATTAATTAACATATCTCATAAGTTTGGTTAAATTTCATTTAAGATTCTATTTTATATTTTATATGATAAATTTAGATTTTTTTTTATGTTTATATATTATTATTTTATATTTTACGTATTAATTTACGTATAATTTTACAGAATTTGTAAAAAAGATAATAACAATATAATTGTAAGGTTTGAAGAAAGAGAAAAAAAATAACAATTAAAAATTTCAACCCTTCCAAAAAATGTATAATATTGAATGAAAATTTAAGTACGTAGATTTTAATTTAATAAAAATAAAAGTTTAATTAACTTTTTATAATAGATATTTAAAATAGTTTCTCTCTATAAAATAATCTTAATGTTAAAAGTACATTAATAGTTTTCCTTTTTAGTAATTTGACTCTGAAAAACACTTTTAAAAAAAGATTAGTTAAACGCAATTTGTTTATAAAAAACATTTTTCAAATGAATTAGCCAAACATAAATTGCTTTCTTTCAAAACACTTTTCTAAAAAGCCATTTTAAAAAAATACTTCTAAAAATAAATCGTTTTTAGCACTAATGTCGAACATGCTCTTAATACATAATAGAATGTATAACTAATTAGTTATACGTAACATGAAAAAAGTGTAATTACTAATACAAAGAGTTAATGCATGCATTATTTTTGTTAATACACTCTACCAAACAACCCCTAACTTTTTTATTATCTAAATATCCATTACTACTAGAGCCGTGAATATGAGCTGGTCCACCCCATTTGAGCTAACTCATACGTGCTTTGAAATTTGATGGGTCAGGCCGTGCTGATCCATTTTTTTGTGGGCCAAAAAATGATCAGCCCAGCCCACAAGTACATGGGTTACGGGTTGTGCCGAGCCAACCCACTCTTTTTAAAAAAAAGTATATTTTTAATAATTTTTTAATCAAATTATAATTTAAAAATATTATCATAAATATCAACAAGACAATATTACATGGTGTTAGCGTTACTACTTGTTAATCAAATCCACTAATAAAATCATCTTTATATTATTTATTAAGTTTGATTTCAAGTAAAACTATAAATAGCTAAATATAAATATTAACCTAATTATTTTCTAATGATCATAATAAAACACAAAAAATATGACAATATTCCATCGACTACGGCCTATGTAGTGATTCCCTAGAAATTTTAAGGGATTTTTGTTTTATGTAGTACATATTTTATAAACAATTAAACATAATTTGTATTTAAATTTTAATATTTAAAACTTTAGATAGATTTTGAGTTTGGACTTTTGTTATTTTTAATACTTTATTTTTTAATTAATTTTTATTTGGCCAACGGGCCTGCCCTATCATATTTCTCAAACCCCACAAATCAGGCCAGACTACAATTTTTTTCTTCTTAAATGAGCTTCAAAAATCTTGGTCCAACCCTATTAAATTACGAATTAAATCATACCGACCCAACGAGCCTAGCCAATATTGATGGCTCTAATTACATTAAAAAAAATAAAAAATCACTCCAACGCTTCTCGACTCCTATACTTCTTCCTTGTGAGTTCCTTTCATGCTTCGTTTTGTTTCTCTTCTTTTTATTCTCAAATTAGTTTTTGATTTGATATATCTTTTGGTTTCACTCTAGTTCAGATATTACCATAGATACTTTGTTCCAAAAAAATGTTCTATTTTGTTATGATTGGTTTTATGATTTTATGTTTAAATTAACTTTACATTATTTATATTTTTATTTTTTAAATTATTAGAAATTATCATTTTACAACTCTAAAATGTATATCCCACCACAACCACGATATATGTGACGTGTAATGCATCTTTTCATTTTTCAAAGAAAGAAGAAATTATTGTGATGTTCGTGTACTTGTTAGCATGTGTTTCCCCACATGCAACAAGAAATAGAAAAATATCTTTGTCATAAACTTTAAATTGGATGATTTTTATGTAACAACAAATAGAAAAGTGACTTTTGTGTGGTAAATTTAAAATTGAATAGCTATTGATTAAAATATTGTTGTAGTAATTACTATAAATATGCTTAAATAGAGTAGGATGATGAGAAAAAAAAATAAAAAATAACAATCATTAAATTGATTAATTGTCTTTTGCAAGTTGGTAGACATACATTTTTATGTTAAAAAAATTAACATAGTTGAAATTATTTCTTTCATATAAACATTTCATCATGAAAACTATCAAGAAAGTCGGGAGAATTATGGCAAGGTGAGAATTTGATTGTACAAATATAAATGTTGTTGATTAAAATATCTTTCAAATATTGAACGACTTTTATACTTTCTATTACTATAATAATAATATTAATATAATGTACAAAAATATTAAAGTATTGCATTATTAGTTGTAGAGTCTAATTAATCAATTAAAATAACTATATATATTTGTAGGAAGTTCGGATTCACCCATAAGGGGTGCTTTAACCCATTAGGGTAATAAGTTATATATAAACACACGACATATTTTTTGTAATTAGAGAAGGAAGAAAGATAGAGAAAATACGACAGATATAGAGAATATAGCAAATAGCAATTCTACGTTTTATTCTTTCTTCAATAAATTAGGGTTTAGGCTGTGATATCATGGTTTGGATAAAAATCGATCCAAATAGAAAAAATCAAACTAAACCGATTAAATAAATCGATTTTATTTGGGTTAGGTGTGGTTTGGTTTTAGATTTTTAAAACCCAATATTTTTTGGGTTGGTTATGATTTTGTTCAAAAAAATCCGAAGAAATAACCGAACCGAACCGACAAATTATATACATATATTTTATTATTATATATACATAATATATTATTTTTATTAACAATTTTAAAGATCATATATTTATTTTCATCAAAATTTATGTATAATTTACTTATGAAAGCGAAAATGTCAAGGTGGGAATATTTATCTTATTGACTTCATGTATATGAGAATCTATGACAATTCTTTATGAGATTGAAAATGTCACTATCAATTCCTTCTAGGTCAAAATAATGAATTTTGAAACTTTATTCATAGTAAATTAATGATTGAAAGTTATGTAATGTGAGTCATTTTAACTATTTTCGTTTTGAATGAATTGTTTCTTTTATTTTTGCCTATGGTTAATAACTGAACCAAATCGAACCGAAACCGATAAAAATCAACCCGATAAATATATATTATATTTGGTTTGGTTTGGTTTTGATAATTTTAAAACCGATTAAGTTGGTTTGATTTTGGTTTTGACCAATAACCGATCCAAACCAACCCGTGAACACCCCCGATGACGAGCACCATAAACTAGTAAAATTCAACCGCGGTTCATCTTACTTTTCTAACTTTCGCTTCTGCTAAGAAAAGAACAAATAAGTTCTCTTTTATGGATTACGTATATATGTTATCTAATTAGTTTTAGATTAATTACGATATGTAATCTTACAATATCAAAACATAAAAACCAACTATGAGTTAAAATATATATTGATATCTATAAAACAAAATCTGCAAAGCATCAAATGTAAGTATGCAACCATGATAAGAATTGAAATTATATACTCCAAGTTGAATGAATATCGTTAGAATATTATTATGGAAATCAATATGGTTATGCTCAAATAAAATAGGAAAATGAGAAAGAACATCAATAGTAGTCATAAAATTGATTAATTATCTTTTGCAAATTAATAGATATGAAATTCGATCTTGAAAGAAAATAAAGTAGTTAAATTTTTTTTTTCATATAAACATTTCATCATAAAAACTACCACGAGGACCTTTTTTTTTTTACAGCAATGGGAGGACTTGATTATTTTGTTAAATATTGTATTTTACTTTTGTCACTTAAATTTGTTTAAAATAAATAATTAGATATTCTTAAATGAGAAGATATTTTTATAATTTATTGTTTTGTAACGATTTTAACACCTTTATATTTGTGTAAATGACAATAATTAATATATGGTCAGTTAATTCCTAATATTATTGGATTATGTCAATAGTAACATATTTTCCATGTGTAGAAAAAAAGAGAAAAAATATATACAATTCAAAATTATATTAAGTGGATAGTATAATTGTTAGAGTATATAAATCATATAAGGATCATGAATTACATAATAACAGATAATATAAAACAAGAAAAAAACGAAATTCATAATTCACTAACTTGTTGAATGTTTTGCAGAACTCGTTTAAGCTTGATGAATCCTAAACTCCGGTCTTCTACTACTTCCTTACTAATTCTTTTTTCATCAAAACCTGAGCAGTCTGAACCGTGAGAGTGACCTCAGTACCTGCCAACTCACTCAGAAAAATGAGTACCTGCTGGAGAGTCTCCACATCACACGGGGAAGACTTTCTACCAAAAACGAACCCATGATTTGAAAACTCCGGGTGCACCAATATTAAGCTAAAAAATTCATACAGCTCGTACTTTGTACCAACTGTACAAAGTGCCATTTCATGCTTTCTATGGGGACACTATTAATTATATTTAGTTTTTACCAGTTTCTCAAGATAGATATACATATATATATGTACATGATTTTTTTCGAAGTTAACGTGTGCACGTGCACTCCCAAATAAACATATGGGTTCGCCTCTGATTTCTACCCCTATGAGTTATGCAGGTATAAATACTACATAAATAATATCATGTTTGATAGTTGGCTAAGAGATAAGAGGCCTTATGAGGACTCATTCTCACTTAATAGAGTCATTCCTTCGTTACTAGGTTATGAGTACCTACCGTTCAGAGATGCTATCAAAGTAGGAAAATTAACCAAGTTCTCATGTCTAGTTTAGAGAAAGCACCACTTATCACCCCACGACATCTAATCGGGCACAACTTATTCTATTCTATTTCTAAAATAGCGAATTAACCAAGTTCTTCTGCCAAATTAAATAAAGCACCCTTATCGCCCCACATCATCTAATTAGGACATAAATTATTTTATTCTATTCCTAAAATAGCGGATTAATCAAGTTCTCCTGTCTAGTTTAGATAAAGAACTCCTCATCGCCCCATGTCATCTGATTACGACACAATATCAAGTTCTTTTTGCCTAGTTTAGATAAACCACCCCTTATCGCCCCACATCATCATTTGATCCGGACACAAAACTGTACTCTATTCCTAAAATAGCTGATTCTATAACAATATTCTTTATTTTTCCAAAAACAGAGCACTTGTGACACATTCATACATAAAATTAATATTTATAATTTAAAAATTCTCATAACTAATACATTTATAAATTATAAAAAAAAACCTATATATTATCTTTTACTGAATAAAAAATGAAAGAATAATACATAAATAACTGAACCTATCGTAATTAGTATCTATATAAAATAATACATAAATTTCTTAATAACTATTACTTATACTTGCATAATTCTACCGGCTATCAAAGGAACTCACTCTTACCATATCTATATGATCTATGGTTGACTTCAAAGTTAAGTTTTTGTGAGACCCACCCCATACACTGCTCACCTGGTCTAACTAGGATATCCTAATCAAACTCCTTATCAACGCCTACGGTAAAACCCTTGAATTTCAATCAACGGTGTATATTTCAGCATCGTTACGCACGAAGACCGACCCTAGATTCCCTCTAATATGTATCTCTCTCAATTTAGCTCATAAGCCGACGTTCTCTCTGTCTCTCCTGCCTCATTTTCTCTCTCTAAAAAACCATACCCTCCTGATACTAAGAGAGAGAAAGAGGAAGTGTGGAAAGATGAATGGCGAGATGAATCAACAACAACAACAGCAGTTGCAGCAACAGCAGCAACAACAGCAACAACAGTGGCTGGCGATGCAGCAGTATCAGCAGCAATGGATGGCGATGCAGCAGTATCCACCAGCGGCGGCAATGGTAATGCAGCAGCAGATGATGTATGGTCAACAGTACATGCCCTACTATCATCAACAACAGCAGCAGATGATTCAGATTCAGCAGAACGCAAGCGAAGATAACAGGACGATCTGGATTGGCGATCTTCAGCAGTGGATGGATGAAGGTTATCTCCATACATGCTTCGCTCAAGCTGGAGAGGTTTTTCCTTTTTTCTCTCTCTCTTTCTCTTGCATTTGTTTAGTTAGAGTGTCTTTTCCAATGAAATTAAGCCAAATTCATAAACTGGATCGGTCCCGAATAGATTGAGACTGAGATATAGTTTCTTTCTCTTGCATTTGCTTATTTAGAGTTTCTCTGGAATGAATTTAGCAGCGGAATTGATAAAGCGGATCCTGAATAACTTGGGATTGAGATATAGTTTCTCTCATAGCTCAAGGGAATGAAAAGAGCTATCATAAGGTGAATGCTGATGAGTGATGAGATGCCGATTAGTTTGAGATTGAGGTATAGCTACTTGTATATTTCAAATGGTCTAAAATAGGGTGGAATGAACAAAGGATTCATGAAGTTGATCCTGGCTTGTTTGAGATTGACAATTGAGATGTAGCTTCGGCCATATTTGTGTGTGTTATGAAAGGGGATTGAATAAAGAAGAGTGGATAAGGTTACAAAAGTGGATTCTGACTAGTTTTAGATTGAGGTATAGTGGATTGAAAATTTAGAAAGTAAACCTCTAAAACCTGCATGATTTCCCATTTAATGTGCCATTGACCGTGAGCAAGACGTTACCAGAAACGAGATTCCATTTGATGGGAAAATAAACTACTGAGATTCAAAGAATGATTTGTTGGATTATGTGGTATTCCCGCTCCCCCAACCTCCCTTTTTGCCATCTGTTTGAATGGAGACTCAAAAGTTGAACATGTAATTTTTATCGGTAAACTAAGAATGTCTTGTTGCTTCTACGATAATTAGGATTTGGAAGAGTTAAATACATTTTACTAGCTTCAAAAATTCACACCTGATTTTAATTGGGGATGCAAATTGGTAAAAATGATAAGACAGTGTTCATGTGGGGTTTAATAGCATAGAACTAGTTCATCGTACTCCAAGCTGCATGTGTTGATTTTTGTTTAACCTAAATGGACGTCACCCTTCCTTGCATTGTAAGGTACAAATCAGATTTGGTGTATGCTTTTTCCCATACTTGGCTTGAGCAGGCCCAAGGCCGGCTAGAGGGTGAAGCCGCTAAAGTGAAGCTTTAGGCCCCAAAATTTTGGGGGCCTCATTTTTATTTTTCATTAGGTGTTCGGTAATGGTCTTTATCCCCCTCAATTAATCCGAAGTCGTGTCAGGTAAGGCCCATTAAATGGAGAAGCACTTTCTAGAAAGTTTTTTTTCTATTTCAAGGCTTGACCCACCCTGATGCCTCTGGTTATGGAAAGAGGGATCTTGTCCATCCCGCCACAATCATTTATAGTGGGGCCCTACTTTTTTACTGAAGTAATAAATTTATAGGTTAGTTTTTCTTTTAAAGATATTTAATATTTCAAAGTAGAAAGGTAAAATATTTTACAAAACTAGAAGATAAATTTTAGTTTTGTGATTGATGTAATCGTTTGAACAAAAATTGGAGAAGGAGAATAACTTCCTCTAAACCGTTATCATGAATGCAAAATTTGGGGTTATTTATATTCTACAATTGCTTTTTTCTAAAATTTCATGCGTTGGCTTCAGTAGGCCCATACTTGGCTTGAGCAGGCCCAAGGCCGGCTAGAGGGTGAAGTCGCTAAAGAGAAGCTTTAGGCCCCAAAATTTTGGGGGCCTCATTTTTTATTTTTCATTTTTCATTAGGTGTTTGGTATTAGTATTGAGACCCCTCAAATAATCTGAAGTCGTGTCAGGTAAGGCCCATTAAACGGAGAAGCAGTTAATAGAAAGTTTTTTTTTTTTTTTTTGTCTATTTCAAGGCTCGACCTTGATACCTCTGTTATGGAAACAGGGATCTTGTCCACCCGCCACAATCATTTATAGTGGGGCCCTATTCTTTTTACTCAAGTAGTGAATTTATAGGTTAGTTTTTCTTTTAAAGATATTTAATATTTCAAAGTAGAAAGGTAAAATAAAATATTTTACAAAACTAGAAGATAAATTTTAGTTTTGTGATTGATGTAATCGTTTGAACAAGAATTGTAGAAGGAGAATAACTTCCCCTAAACCCTTATCATGAATGCAAAATTTGGGGTTATATACATTCTACAATTGTTTTTTCTAAAATTTATTCGTTGGCTTGAGAAAGCCTATACTTGGCTTGAGCAAGCCCATGGTCGGCTAGAGAGTGAAGCCGCTCAAGCAACGCTTTTGGGGCCTCATTTTTTATTTTTCATTAGGTGATTGGTATTAGTATTGAGACCCCTCTATTAATCCGAAGGCGTGTCAGGTAACCCCCATTACACGGAGAAACACTTTCTAGAAAGATTTCTTTTCTATTTCAAGGCTCGGTTCTGATACCTCTGGTTAAGGAAAAAGGGATCTTGTCCATCCACCACAATCATTTATAGTGGGACCCTATTTTTATTACTATTAATAAATTTGTATGTTAGTTTTTCTTTTGAAAGATATTTAATATTTCAAAGTAGAAAGGTAAAATATTTTACAAAACTAGAAGATAAATTTTAGTTTTGTGTAATTGTTTGAAAAAAAATTGGAGAAGGAGAATAACTTCCCCTAAACCGTTATCATGAATGCAAAATTTGGGGTTATTTACATTCTACATTTACTTTTTTCTGAAGTTTCATGCGTTGCAACAAGTGAAGCATCAAAAAACTATTGATAACTTCTTGAATTAATTTCTATTACCCAAGATCAACAATGTGTCAGGGAAGATTAAATGGTTTATAAGAAAATTATTAACAACTTAACATCTCAAAAACTAAAAATATATATTTCAAATAAAAATACATATGATTTTTTTTTTTTAATAATAAGGCCTTTCATTGAAGTTTGGCTTTAGGCCACCAATCTTATTGAGCCGACCCTGAGCTGGCCTTACCATGCTCTCCTGTAGACCTGTTGCTTGGATGGGGAAAACAGGGGCCCAATGAGAATTTCCAGAAGATTTGGAACACTACCCCCGAGCAATTAGGGGACTGTATGGCTTGAATGAAAACAACAAATTTTTTGAATACATAAGTAGAAGCATACTTAGTCTTAAACACAAATATATTGCATTGCTAGCTTTTTGGTGCAATTTGTCCCTCACACATGATGTACATGCTATGCTAGATATTAGTGGGGATATACACAATCTGCAGTTATGTGTTTTTTGTAGCAGTCTTATGTATATCAGAAAAGTGAGGATCTATTATTATACTTATATATGATGGGTGAAAAGAGGGGATTGGTTGGAATTTTTTTGAGTGTATAGCCACCTAAGGCTCTGTCACATCATGCAATAGAATGGGTGGTAGATATGCTAAGAGAATGAAAACCACTATGAGAGGCAATTTCATATAGTAATTTGTTTTGATAGGTAATTTAAGAAATCTTGTATAAATATAAAAGTTATAGTAGAAAATTCCTCCTGAAATACCACTTTTGAACTAGGTGCCATGTCAAAACAAGCATGGATTATGGTGTTTAATCAGCTAGTGTAATAGCAATGATCTGCATAAGCTCTCTTGGTTGATCACTTATCATAAAACATGCAGGTTATTTCTGTGAAGGTCATTCGAAATAAGCAGACTGGTCAATCAGAGCGTTATGGGTTTATTGAGTTCAATACCCATGAAGCTGCAGAAAAAGTCCTACAGAGCTACAATGGCACCATGATGCCAAATGCAGAGCAACCTTTCCGCCTAAATTGGTCAGCCTTTAGCACTGGTGAAAAGCGTGCAGATGTTGGTGCTGCTGCTGGTTCTGGGTCTGATTTATCGATTTTTGTAGGAGATTTGGCCTCTGATGTCACTGATACAATGTTGCGTGACACATTCTCCAGTAGATATCCATCTGTGAAAGGTGCAAAAGTAGTAATAGATTCGAACACGGGTCGTTCAAAAGGCTATGGCTTTGTTAGGTTTGATGACGAAAGTGAGAGGTCTCGAGCCATGACTGAAATGAATGGCATATATTGTTCTAGCAGGGCTATGCGTATTGGTGTTGCTACTCCAAAGAAACCATCAGCAATGCAACAATATTCTTCACAAGGTACAAGATATTGTATCCTGTTTTGCTGCAAGTCATTTACTATACTGAGTATACTACATACCTAATGTGATCCCACAAGGATGTATAAGGTAGAGAGGTTGTTTCCGATATATACTGTACCGAATATAGTGAATCAAATTACCATAATTTCTTGTTGTTCATAGTCCCTCATTCTTTATTGAATGAGCTATTTTCCACAGGGTCATTCTAATCATTTTCTCTACTATGTGGACATTACTATATATCTTTCACTTATTATCCATATATTGCAGTTTTATTGTCTTACTTTTCCATCAACTCTGGAAGTTAATGAACTTGATCACTGATCAATGTAATAGCATATTTAATTTGAAGGAGGCATTATGTCTTTTACCTGGCTGAACAGTTTTGACTATCTTCTGGTAGTTTAACTATGCTAGATACTTCTTACCTATGTGCCTACATTTGTTTTTGTTGTCAAAATATTTGGATCTTATTCTTCTATTTTCTTCTTGAGGTGTTGAACTGCTGACACTCTTTTTCAGCTGTAATATTAGCAGGTGGACATGCATCAAATGGTGCTGCAACCCAGACTTCCCAGACTGATAGTGATTTATCAAACACAACAGTGGGTGCTTCTCTCTCTTGTGGAAATTGGTCCTAGTTACTCAATTAGCTTTCAAACTTCTGATTTACTGTGTAGGTTTTTGTGGGTGGACTTGACTCTGATGTTACTGATGAAGAACTCAGGCAGTCATTTAGCCAGTTTGGCAATGTAGTTTCTGTGAAAATTCCAGCTGGAAAAGGATGTGGTTTTGTACAATTTTCAGAAAGGTAATGTGCGATCTTGCTAAACATGAATAACTGATATTTAGAAATTTAGTACAATGTATTGGTATATAAGGCAATGAGAAGTGACTGTCACGACTCAGGAATAGTGGGGACAGATTGAAGTCTTGGAGTTCCCTTTATTTGGTCTGATTTGATAGAACCTACGAAACTATCAATGAATGAAAATGGTTGGAGCTTTTAGGCTGGTACTAGTTTAGTATTTTCTTAGTGTTTGATTTGGCTTTATTTGTGATACTTGAGAATCTGCAACACCTCTCTACCTCCTCGAGGTAGGGGTAAGGTCTTTGTACACTCTACTCTTTCCCAACCCCGCTTATGGGACTACACTGGGTTTATTGTTGTTACTTGAGAATCTGCAACCACAGTTATCAGGGTAACATACTGATCATAACATATGAAACAAGATATTTTCCTGTTAGCTAGCAACTGTATTTCTGAGAAAGAAAGAGAGGTTCACAGATTGATGAAGAATATATCTTGGTTACTAAATTTGAATTGTTTCAAAATGGAAAATTCTATGTACTGATTTTTTCCGTGCTTGAACGAAAGGAAAACATAATTTCTAAATCCAGAAGAACTCTTCCTCTGGGCTATGAAATGGCCTTCTAGTAAAATATGTCATTTATAACCAACTTGAAATCACCCGAAGAGGTAATCAACTAATCATATTATCAGAACCTAGCCAACAGTTGAAAATGAACTTGCTGCTTGAACTCACTGATAAACTAAAGCGATGTATATAGTCAATTTTTGTTGTTACTACTGTTTCTGTGGAGGCAGGGGATGGTCAGTTGAACACCCTTCGCCAGAAAATTATACTGTGTATATAGGTCAAATATTACTTTGTATACATATATATTAAATCTTGAACACCCTTGAGGTATTTTCTGTCGTTGTCACTGGATGGACGTAGTGTTGATGTTGCGTAACCTACTTGCATGTTATGTTCCATAGGAGTGCAGCAGAGGATGCAATAGAAAAATTGAATGGAACAGTTATTGGAACTCAGACAGTTCGTCTTTCCTGGGGTCGAAATCCAGCAAACAAGCAGGTATGTACCAAACCGAATATGTTTTTTTTTTATAAAGTAAGCTGTCCATTGATAAATCAATTTTTTAATGGTGTAACCAAATGCATTTAGAATTTATTTGGTGTCTTACCTTTCCTTATTGACTACATTGGATGCTTTCTTTTACATAATCTCACTGGTTCTGGAGGATGTGCTGTAAAATAACGACCGACTTGTAAGATTATAGAAGGCTAGTTTTTACACTTCTGTGATCTTTGTTTTTTAAGTATTACTGGACTACTCCTGGAGTATTCCTCTGTTAATACAAGTTACCTTTCACAAAAAAAAATAAAAAAAATAACGGCCGACTCATATTAGTATTACTCTTGGATTTCCCCACTATGATGTAATTGAAACATTTAGAGCTCAAGAGTGACATGGTTTATGCACCTTTTTAGTAGTTGACCTATACTTTTGGATTTCAGATCTAGTTTATACCTGGAAATGATTTTCCTTGGATCCCAGGGAAGTGATTTTCCACTTATCTTTGGAAAACATTTCTTTAGACCAAGTATTTTGTGCAACAAAACAAGAGGGGGAAAATGTTTGGGGTCGATTTTCAAGGGCACAAGGAGGAGTCACTAGAGTTACTTATGCAAATAGATAGTTGCAAGCAGGCTAGAAAGATGGAGAATGACTCCATTATCAAGAGGCCTAGATACAAGGGGAAAAGGGAGCTCTAAAGGCTCACATCTTTTGACATCAATTTCAAGAGTGATGGAAAAAGGGAGAGGGGAAAAGAGGACAAGTTTTTACAATGGAAGTAAAACTTGTGTACTGGAATGTAAGGGGCCTAAATAGTGGGGAGAAAAGAAAATTTATGAAGAGCTTAATTCTCAACTGGAATGCAGATATAGTTTGTTTACAAGAATCTAAGCTAGAGGGGGAGGTTAAAGATATGATAAAAGAATTATGGGGTGTAAGATGGGTAAAGTACGCCTGTCTTCAAGCTAGTGGCACTAGAGGGGGCATTCTGATGATGTCCATCATGGAGAGGGTAAGTTCTGGAAACTGGCTCATACACTCTTACCTGCAAATTTGACGGTTTGTTTATAATTGTCATATTACAGGAGTATATGCTCCAAATTGCAAACTAGAAAGAGAACATGTATGGGAGGAAATAGGATGGTGGGAGTCTTTTGTTTTCACTAGGAAGCCCGATTACATCCTGGGATGTAAATTAAAGGCCTTAAAAGGCAAACTGAAGGAGGGAAAAAGGAGTGGAGCAGCACAAACTTAGGCAATCTGGGAATACAAAAAGTCCAAATACTGAGCCAGTTAGCCACTGTAGATGCTGTAATGGATAACATGACTTTAACAGAAGCCGAGGCAACCTTGGAGGCATCTCTTCTAATGGATTATGAAGAACACCTAAAAAATGAAGAGTATGGAGATAAAGATCAAGGGCACTTCGGCTGAAAGAGGGGGACAAAAATACCAAATGTTTTATAAAGTGACTAATGCACACAAAAGAAGCAACAATATTGACCAACTGATGATTCAAGAGGAAATTTTGATGGATCCACTGAGATAAGAGGGGAAATTACTAGTTTCTATCAGAAGTTGTATTTAAAAAAACAGAGGTTGTAGACCTTCAAGTAACTCGATCAATTGTCCAGTGATCATTGAAGATAAAAGAGAAGCTCTACAAGGGGAGTTTGAGGAACAAGAAGTGTTTTCATGCTTGAAGATGTGTGCAATGAACAAAGCTCCTGGTCTAGATGGCTTCACAATTGGGTTCTATATCAAATGTTGGGATGTAGTAAAAAAGGATATCATGGAAACCTTCAAGTACTTCCACTCTGATGGTGTTTTTGAAAAATGTTTCGATGCCACATACATTGCTTTGATTCTAAAGAAGAATGGAGCCAAGGAACTTAGAGACTCAAAGGTGTTGACAGAAAGATTGAAAAGAGTTGTTGATACGCTAGTAGATGTTCAATAGATGGCTTTCATAAAAAACAGACAAATAGTGGATGCTATCCTAATTGCATATCAGGCGGTAGATTCCAGAATTACTCTAGGGATGGTAGGAATTTTGTGCAAATTGAATATTGAGAAGGCATATTACCCATGTAAATTGGGATTTTGGCTGAAAATGCTCTCATCTATGGGCTTTGGAAGGAAGTGGATTCATTGGGTAAGATACTGCATCTCCATGGTAAGATTTTCAGTTCTTATCAATAAATCACTGAAAGGTTTCTTCCCTGCAAACATGGGTTTGAGGGGGGGGGGGGGATGTCCTCTGTCCCTCTCTCTCTTTATCATAGTCATGGAGGGTCTAAATAACGTGATAAAGGTGGCTAAAAATAAGGACTGTCTCAGTCTCTCAGAGTTTTTGAGGTACCCACAAACCAAACCTAAGTCAAAATGCCAACATGGAAGTCACACACCTCCAGTATGCGAATGATACCTTAATCTTTTGTGATGTGAGGAAGGGAAATTATTGATCCTAAGATCAATTCTAGTGCTTTTGGAAGGAATTTCTAGACGGTATCAGCCGGAAGAAAGGCAGTTGTTCCCAATCAATGAAGTCCCTAATATGTTGGAGTTGTTTGGAATTTTTGGAGGGGATGTAGGCTCCCTGCCTACTATATACCTGGGATGCCTTTAGGTGCCAAGTCAAAGGCCATGGGCATCTGGAACTCTGTGATTGAAAAATGTGAGAAGAAGTTAAACTAGATGGAAATCTGAGTACATCTCTTTAGGAGGCAAAATCATTCTCATTAATTTTGTTTTGGATGCTCTTCCAACCTACATGATGTTTATCTTCCCCATTCCTGATGGAGTGATACAAAGATTAGACAAGATTAGGACAAATTTTCTTTGGAAAGGGATTAAGAAAAATGACTCACTGTTCAGTACTTGGTCAAATGGAAAAAGGTTCTTTGGGTAAAGAAGAAGGGTCTAGAAATATGAAATCTGAAGATGCAAGGCAAGACACTTGAATTGAAGTGGTTATGGAGATGCTCACAAGTGCCTCAAGCATACTGGGGCAAAGTAATTAAAGCTAAATATGGAGAGGAGAACAAATAGATGATAGGGGAGGTATCTACATCCTATGGTTTGCCTTTTTTTTTGACAAAGGGCCCGTTTGGCTTAGCTTAAAGACAGTAGTTTTTAAAAGTATCGTTTCCTGATATGTAAGCTTTGACAGTACATCAACATATGAGCTTAGCTGACAGTTGGACACACAAGGATGGAACATCCAGTTTAGAAGAAATCTCAATGACTGGGAAATTGAAACTGTAACAGGTTTTTCAGCATCAACATATGAGCTTAGTTGACAGTTGGACACAACAAGGATGGAACCAGTTTAGAAGAAATTTCAAATTTCAATGACTGGGAAACTGAAACTGTGATAGAATTTTTCAGAGACAGCAAAGGTATGTTTAAGGTGAACTCAACATACAAGTTTTTGAACCAAGGTGGACAACAAACACCACAATGGCCATGGAAACAAATCTGGAAAACAAAAATCGAAAATCCCCTTCAAGGTGGCATGTTTCACTTGGCTGTTGGCAAGGGACGCAATCCTGACACGAGAAAATCTCAAGAAGAGGAGGTTCTCTATGTGCTCTAGATGCTATTTGTGTGGAGAAGAGGCTGAGACAATCAACCATCTATTTTTACAGTTTAGGATAACAAACCAACTTTGGAGGATTTTTATTAGCCTCAAGGGTCTTGTCAGCCATCTGGTTTTACCGTGCAGGAGGATTTTTATCAGCCTCAGGAGTTTTGCTTAGACTATGCCTAACAAAATCACCCACCTTCTCTACTATTGGGAAGAGATAGGTGTGAGAGCTTCAGACAGAGACACATGGAGGATTGTCTCGGCTTGTATCTGCTGGACAAGATGGAGAGAGAGAGAGAGAGAGAACTACTAGATGTTTTGAGAGCAAAAATTGTGATCTTCAGATGATCAAATTGAAATGTATCAGAGTTCAGACTTTTTTTTTGTTTCTGGTACAAACAGATGTACCTAGAGGCTATGTTGCTTGGAATCTTATATGTCAATGGTGCGTGTTGGATTCTTCAAAAATATTTTTGGAGAATCTGACACGAATGCGACATCGAAAGTGAAGAGTCTGCGCAACTTAGCCTAGAGGAGATACTGAATCAATTATAGAGATCCTAGGCTCTTGTTAGATTTTAGATTCAGATACTGGTTTTAGTCAATACATAATGTTGGTTTCTCAAAAAAAGAGAAGAGAAAATAGTAAAACATTCTCTTAACATCAATCACGCCCTATACCACTAGACTGAGAACCTCCACACATGTTGTGCCTCTTCATTCATTTAACTTCTCCATCTTTATTTTTAATTTCCTTCTTCTACTGCTCTAGGTTATCCTTTTTTTTCTTAGAATGAAAAATACAATTTCAATATTATGAAATACAAAGCCTTTAGTTTACCACAGTTGACTTGATTATATGTAGTCTCACTCAAATTCTGCGAGAAAAAAATTATTTTCTCCTTCCCGATTTATGTGATACACTTTGATTGGGCCCAAAATTTAAGAAAGAAAGACTTTTGAAACTTGTGGTCCAGAATAAACCATACATATTTGTGTAGCTATAGATAATCTAATTGAGAGTAAAATAAGAAGTTTTTGTCGTACTTAGAAAAGGTTGGTTTTGAAGTAGGTGTCAAGCTGAGAAGAAAATAATATTATTTCTAAATACAAAAAGTATGATTGTTTTTGGTACAGTCAAAAGTTGAGTGCATCACATAAATTACGATAGAGAGAGTACTAACCAATTAAACACAAGAAAGTATTTTGCGGAACTGCTCAATGCATTAACCAAATACTGTGAAATAAGTAAGAAAACAATTCCCGGAAATCATTTGCTGTAGTCTGTAGAAAACATTCTTCTTTCCAACGAAACAGACACCCAGTGAAGCTTATAAAATATTTGCTATATATACAACTTATACTTGCTCTGTTTTTGCAGTTTAGAACCGACTCTGGTAGTCAATGGAATGGGGGTTATTATGGAAGGCAGAATTATGGTGGTTATGGATATGGTGCATCGCAAAGTCAAGATTCCATGTATGGTGCTGGAGCAGCTCACGGGGCATCCTCCAATGGCTACGGGAATCATGAGCAATCAGTTAGCTGAACTATAGTTGATTGTGCCATTTAGTTAGAGTTTGGATAAAAAATATTTTTTCTCTTTGAAGTTTATATTTGGAGGTGATTTAAATTGGTTTACAGTTGATGAGGATTTGTGACAGGATTTCTGTTATGCATTGATGGTTGCCAACCTTATTTGTCTCATGTTTCCATTTCCTTCTCTATTGTTGTCTCTGCTCAGCATTTTATCTTAGGTTGACTTCGTAAAGTCATCAGGGTATATGATCAAGCAAGGAGTAATGGAACAGTGTGCTGAGATTGTGTGCAAACACAAATATGATAGCAACAGTGGTATGTACTGCAGCAGGTTGATCCATTAGGATTGACATAGAAGATCATAGTTTTCCACATGGAATTTGGTTGGTTATAGTTGTATTTGTTTGGTGAGAACCAACTTTAGCGGAAATTTTACAACTTCAGTTGGGAAGGAAAGGAAACAGAATAGAGATCCAATTCGAGCTAGAAATATTCTGCTTTAACAGATGCTTACTATCATTACTTGTAGTAAATAAGTCTGGGCCAAACCTAAAGTAATGTGACAACAGCAAGTTTACAGTACACGTGATTCCTTTAGTAATTTTGCTAAGGTAAGAGTATTGCATCCAAAGGTCAAGAACCAGTTTTCCCTTTACTCCTTTTAGCCAAACAAATAAAACGTCTAAGAAAGCAAGAGACGTTTTCATTTTATCTCTGGTGAGCTTCTTGGCCTTTGTACAATCTGAATATTTGCCTGTGTATATAGGGACACCAACAATGGTTGAAAGAAGCTGATAGGATAGTGGCAATTGCCAGGCTAACCTCAAGTTAACTTTGCTCAGTTTTCTGGTTGTGAGTTGTGACCATTGATCCCTCAGCATTGTTCCTATTATTTTATAGTCTCTTGAGGATCCTTCAAACAAACCTCTAGTACTCTGGAGTTTGGATAAATGGAGGTTGTTCTTGCTCCAATTGATTTTATTTTTGAAAAATCAAATAATTTTATCGATTTTGTATCATTGTTTGAACTGAGGTCCCTTCTGGAATGTTGAGACCCTTGAGACCAAGTTCCCTTAACTTCGTGATATTTGGGATAATGCAAGAGCGGGTCGTTGTTGACATTGGTCTCCCCATAATTTCTGGTGAGCCATTTAATCAGTTGATTCTTCAGCTTCACAAATGCAAAATATTTAGCAATGAACAATCAGAATCATTATAATATCACAATTGTCCTTAGCCCCACGATGACGTCAAACTGTTTACCCCTAAATCGGTATAGTTGAATTTGTAACGTAATTTAAAGAACACGTGATTGAAATAATGATTGAATGAATCAAAGTAAATAAATATAAATAAGAATATGAGTAAATAAAGTCTGATCCCGGAGGAATCTTTGATGAAGATAATTTTGGAGTAGCTTCTGCTTTGAAGAATAGCAAAAATTTGATAGAAAAAATAAACAAGAATCTGTTATAAAAATAAAGACAAAATACTAAAATCATATGAAGAGAGCAAAGGAAAATAGAAAGTAGAAATAAGAGTAGTAACTATTTTTGGGTGTATCTTTTCATTATCATTTAAATACCCTTTTATAGGCAATATGACTAGGAGTAGTCATATTGCTATAGTAGCATGGTGATGTTATCACATAACTTCCACAAATACATATTGCTATAGTTGCAAGGTGATGTTATCACTTGACATCCACAAATAAATTATTTACGACACTCTCCCTTGGATGTTCATGTAAACACACAAATTTAGTAAAAGTTCAAGTATATATATTCGTTCGTAATTCTTTCTTTGGATGTTCATTTCTTGATTTACAATGTGCCTAGTTAAAACCTTACTAGGAAAAATCCAATGGGAAAAATCCTAGTGAAGGATAAAGAGTACACATATCTTGTAATTTGTAATACGCATTGGTAGCTGCTTCATTAAAAACCTTACCAGAAAAATCCGGTGAGAAAAAATCTCGGCTAAGGAAAAAAGAGCGCAACGCGTATTATACAACTCCTGATTAAAACATCACTTAACAACTCGAAGATGACACATTCCAATCTTATATCTCGGCTTCTCAAAGGTTGAAGTTGATAATGCCTTGGTGAATACGAAGTGTTAAACATCGGCTACATCCTTCTTTTGAAGATAATGAATAAGAAGGAAAACTTTAATGAAAATATATTTTGTTCAGTCTTCTTTGATGTGTTCTCCTCTTTGTTGAGCTATACATGCATCAATGTCTCATATAATGTTGTTGGAATATCTCTTTTCAAAGAAATGTCATATTTTCTGGATGTGTTGAGTTATTGATATTCATCAAATACATTCTTGGCAATCACTCGGTTCGTGATCTTGTCGCCGTAGACAAATTGCTTGTTTGACTTGTTAGTAGTAACAACCAAGTATTGACGGACACTTTCAATAAAATTGTCTGTCTTGTGGAATGATTTGATATGACAATATTTCCACATGAAAACGAATAACTTTCTTGAGATCAAACTTCATATAAACCAAATAATTTTCTGTAATTTCATGATCAATAAACCTTGACATGATTTATCAGAATAAATAATTTGTATCAATATTTGATTCACTTATATTTTGCATGCATATTAATAAAAATTTACTATACCATGAATAATAATAGCAGGATACATAAGTGCATCAATCGCACTATGACATGGTATTTTGTAATCATTTTAAAGAGATCGAAATTGATCTTTATGTTAAGCGATCTCACAACTATTGGGGTACTATTCAATGGAATCGCGTTAAAACCTTTTAAATCCTTCATGATTTACATGATAATCATTCATCATGCGTATTCAAGTTTTTCATATATTGTCAGACTGATAGAAACCTCATTGCATCCACCTTAGGAGAATACATCTCCATTAAACTTACCAGTTTTAAAATAAATAAATAAATATTTCTCCACACAATAATGTCAGGACTTTTGTGAAAAATCTTTATATTTCAATGCACAAGCCGTACTTTATATTTTACGATTTTACTTATCGCAGAATAATTCATTTGTAGCCCACTGACATTATATTTTGGTATATGGACAAAATAAGTCCAAAAACATCACTTTTTCAAGTGAAATAAAATATATTTGAATTGTATTTTCTTTGGCCAATCATTTATCTGTCAACTTTCGACAGATTTAATATCAAGATCCTCATCACCATTTATAATTTTGAGCGCTATATTATATTGAAAATATCATCAACATTTTATTTGATATCAATTCTGATACGACGTAACTTGTCGAGCTCTCTTTATTTTTCATCATTTTCAGGTACCTGAACCTTTGCCAAGGTTTTATGAAGTGTTATGTCATAGTGCTCTTTCTAAAGCACCCGCCTCATTATTATGAACATCTTGATCATTTGCTCTTTTTCTTCTTCAAGAAGTTTTATCTTTCGAATCGATTAATCTATCACGCTTCAAGTGTGTTATAAATTATGTTCTTTAAAGACTTTTCATTAGAGCATTTATAACTGGATTATAACATAGGGTCAGCGAATGCGTCTGACAATTGACTTAAATTATCTCTTTAATGAGAATCATACCAATGATAATTCATTATATATAACTTATTTTTCAGTTGCTTATCTCCCCCTAATGTTAGAGAATCTAACATTCACCCAACCTTATTTGGGGAGTCATCTTTGTGCATTGCGTAATAGTGGAGCAATGAAATAATATACCACACATTTAAATTTCTAGATGAGAATTATTTGATTCCTGACCCTTAACCAATTGTGATAGAGGAACCTTGTTGACTTGATACGTATAAGTGTTGCTACATTTACAATAACACATCTCATACCAAATTTCTTTTGAGAGTTTTGTTCTCATAACCAATGGTTTAGTTATAATTGAAGGCATATAATTTCTGCTTAAACCACTTGGATATAAACCAACATCATCAATATAATTTTATAATTTGAAATGTGCTCTTGATTTAACAATTCGAGCAAACAATCTTTTGCAAAAATCAAATTGCAAGTTGATAATAAAGCACATGTGACCATAATATAGATGCATCTATAATAGTAAATGGTCCACATGGCGGGTGAACGGATTCATATTCACCTTTTTATACATTTCAAAATTTCAGGAGATACAATCTCAACCTTAGCTGGTGCAATGATAATTTTATCATGAGAACAAACAGCACAAGAGAATTTTTGAAGAATTTATATTTCTTCAATATATATATATATATAACCACATGAATTCTCATTTATTTTCATATCATATTTGAACCGGAATGGTCGTCCATCAGCCATGTCAACTGATATTTATTTCAATAAACTTCTAATATATTTTGCATGTGATTCCATCATCATGCCCATATTTAGTTACCACAAACAACATGAAAATATGGGTAATCTTTCAAGTAAATATTTATAACTCACTTTGATTATATGAAGATCTTAAATCTTTTCATATTTTATATTTACATTATAATTTTTTCTTTGCTATTTCTTTGAAACTTAAAAAGTTTTTTTCGAGACTTACTACAATTTCAATATCATGAGCAATTTTATTTGGAAAAATTACCTAACTACACATCATTTTTTACCTTATTTTTTATTATTCCCTACCATTTAAATTTTTTTACAAAAATTCCTTTTTTTTCTCAAATTCTCTCCTTTTCTGATATATAACTTTCAATCTTCCAACTCCACGATTTTCTCCCTTTTTTCATGCCTATAATCACTCCACTATATCACCAGTTACCTCCATCACTCTTTTTTTAAAATTTTAAATATATTAATGATTCAAAGTTAATCAAGCGTAGTTCTTCATTTATTTTTTTCTTTCCAGTTCATTTTTTTTTATAGGAAAACACGAACAATATGCTCAATTTATTGACTATGTATCAGATATTTGTTATGTATGTGCAGTACTATTTTATAACTAAATCATTGTTTATCATATTCATAATTTTTTTTGTATATGATACATAGCTACGTCAATTATACGGGCATGATACATAAATACTAATTTATACTACATGTATCGATCTCAAAGCAAACAACTTATGGGCAACAATTACATGTTTAATGTATCCTGTAACAGTACAATACTTATCAATTTAAACGAGATACATAAATAGTAATGTATCATGCACTAATTTTTTAGATATGATACGTAAATTCAAATTTATACTAAATGTATCAATTACATAGAAACTACCACACGGTAATGTATCGATCTCAAATCTAACATCTTATGGGCAACAATTACTTATTTAATGTATCTAGTATAAATACAATACTTATAAATTTAAACAACATACATAAATAGTAATGTATCATGCACTAATTTTTTTAGATATGATACGTAAATTTGAATTTATACTAAATGTATCAATTACATAGCAACTACCATACGGTAATGTATCGCTCTTAAATCTAACATCTTATGGGCAACAATTACTTATTTAACGTATCTAATATAAATACAATACTTATCAATTTAAACAAGATACATAAATAGTAAAATGCTAAGTAGCAGAGATATTTATGATGTATCTTCTCAAAATTTTTGATAATTTTGAATCAAAATTGAAAGGATCTTCAATGAAGTAGGAGAAAAATTTTGAATCTCAAAATTTTCAACAATTTTGAATCAAAATTGAATGGATCTTCGATTAACTGGGAGAAGAATCTTGAATCTCAAAATTTTCGACAATCTTGAATCAAAATTGAAAGGATCTTCGATGAACTTAAAGATTCAAAAGGAAATCGTTTGTCCAACAACAATTGCATCACTTTTTTTTATCCTTCATAACTCACCTCGCTTACCCAAAATTTCGACAAAAGTTTTTGAATCAAATCTGAAAGGTTTCTTCGCTGAACAGGGCGGAGCAATTTGAATTTCTTTGTTCTGTTTAGGATTTGCCTCTGTATGATTGATAGTAAGAAGAAACGTAAGCGTAATTTATGGGATTTAATTAGATTTTCAGATTTTATTCTCTTTTTAGCGCAACAGAAGGATTCTTCTTGTATTAGAATTAATGTATCCGGATGGTAGCTTATGTATCCGAAAGGTACAAATTTGAAGGGATTATTGTAATTAGAAAAAGAGTAGGAATAAAATGTAATTTACTATTACACTATGAGATTTACGTAAGTTATACATTTTATTTCTTTGGGTAGTAGCACATTAGCCCACCAAAGCTCACAATTAACATTGGATACTACCACATATTTTATAACATTGTTTATGTGGTTAACATCTCTTTCAAGGAGAAATTTATATCGTTATTGTCATGGTCAAAATCATTACAAGCAAAACTTGTTTCTTGATTTACTTTTGTCATTAGTATCTCCTCTCTTTTTATTTAATATCCGACAAAATACTTTTGACATACAAAGATATATAACCAATGACAAATTTTTGTGGCCAAGAATTATTTTCTTCTTTTGCCCTTTCGGTAGTTCATAATAAAACGTATCACAATATTTGTGATGTACTAAAAGTACTTGACCAGTGACCATTTATACCAAAATAAAATTTCTTTATTTCTCTCTAATCTCCCATAGGGGTGAGTTGTGGTGTTTATTAAATCATACATGAGTATGTCCTTATTTATAATTTTCATCATCTCTTGACACATTTACTTTCAAGAATGGTCCAGCTTTCATGATACTTATCACAAGTCACATTCTCTTCAAGGAATTGACTATAATCATATATACATACTTCATAATTATTCTTTTCATTAGAAGTTCATTGCCATGCTTTGAAATTTATAATATTCATATGACATATCTCGACATCACCTTTGAAATGTCAAGTGCACCTTCACGTTATATTTCTTTATTTTGATGGAGGACTTATAAAATCATATTAGTTTGCACAGTATTCGCGTGGCAATACTTTTCATACCAAATTTGATGACAAAAATTACTTTCACTCTTTGAAGGACCATTTTGAGAACTCAAAATGTTCTTTCTTTTATAAGTAACACAATGTTGACTATATGTTTTGTCCTTTGACACACTCATATTTATTTATACAATCACAATAGTGATTTTGTCATCTTTCAAATTTATCATGTACTACTACCACATTCGTTTTAGAGAATGGCGAAAAATTATGTGTTTGCTCATTCAAATTTATCGCGTGCCCATTAATTTTTCATCAAGAGTGCATTAGTTTGCTCATTCATTATATCAATAATATATTGCATTGGAATTTGAACGAAATGCTTTTTCTATAAGAAGTCTTGTTGGCCATATTTAGTGGGACTTGAACCCAAAATCTTATCATCATGGTGTATTGAGACTTTAAACGACGTCTTGCCGATTTGGTGCGATGAAACTTGAATCCACCATCTTAACCTCAATCAATGACATTATATACAGTCCAAAATAAAATTCACCCTTGAGCCTTTAAAATATCGTCACTTTGTTATTAATAGCACAAATAAGTTTAGTCATAATAACACTTCACAAGATCATATGTAAATTATTATCTTTGCTAAACAAAATAAAGTTGATCCTTATAGGTGGCTCTGAATACTAGTTTTCAACTTAAAAGTTTTATGAATAATTCACTTGTTCAAAGATCAACAAATTAATTTGTAACATTAACTTCATTTATTGCTAGTTAAGAAAATTCTTTCTTCAATTGTAATTTGAAGATAAAGCAACTAGAGGTAAACACTAATCACCGCAATAAATAAAATGATACCTCAAAATTAAAAAATTAAATAAACACTAGATAAATGGACATAATAAAGTCTATATGTCAAATTGTCTCAATGAGATGTAGGTTATATGTTAGCATATATTTTATAGATTTCAGAAATTAACATACTCTTTTTGTAGATACATACAAATCAGAATTAATGTAATTATTATTATGAGGGAAGCTTACCATAAAGTAAAAATATACCATTGACAAATTTGTTAATTGCCAGCCTAAATGACATATCATTGCCTCTTCAAGAATCCTTCATGACAGAAAAATGCTTTTGATGATTCCGAAAGAAAATAAAATACTTCTCAAATATTAATTTGCTTACCTTTTTAAAGTAACTATAAAACAAGTTATGTTAGTACATATAACATATTATAATAATTCAAGACGTAAATGATTAGCTAGTGAAAGATAAACAAGTGTAAAAATAATCAATGATGCTGATCAAAGTTAATGTAAGTCAACATAAGAAATTTGAATACCTTTTTTTTATTTTTTATTTTGATATGCATCCCTTAAATTAACTATATATATCTCATTTAAAAGTAACTATGTATTACTAGGTGATAACCACAACAAGGTATCAACCAAATTAAAAATTTATGTTATGCACGTTTAATCTTCTAATGATTTCGGTGAGTTCAATTCTTACAACAAGGTTATCAATTAAGTATGTACTAATTATCCTTTCAATATTTATCTCAAAAACCTATGATATATTAACAATAATTACATTTGACACATCAAATTTAGACTATCAAGTATTAGTAGACTTATACAACAAATAGAATATACCTCTATACTATTTATGTTTGGGCTAATCACTGTCGGATATGCTTGTAGATGAAGAGACACGTGTTGATAACGTGTTATAAAATAAAGACAGAGTACCAAAATCATATGAAGAGAGCTAAGGAAAATAGAAAGTAGAAATAAGAGTAGTAACTATTTTTGGGTGTGTCTTTTCATTATCATTTCAATGCCCTTTTATAGGCAATATGACATGGAGTAGTCATATTGATAGATTTAAATAATATTTTGGTACAAGATTTGTGTACATTTGATTGTTGCAGCGGAATGAATTTCACGAACTGAATGACTTGCTCCAGATCCTTCTTTGTATCACTAGGAAACAAAGATAGTGCTTCACAAACTAAATGCCCCTTTTGTTGGATGCCTTTTTCTTAAAAGAAGATGTCACATTTTTGTAACATCCCAAAATTTTTTAAGATAATATTCGAGACATTCTTTATTTGTTAATAAGATTTCACCGAGTGATTCTAATTTTCTTAGATGTTAAAGTCACGAAAATTCCCTACCATAAAGTTGAGTTGAAAACTTTCCTTCCAATTGAGTTTCACAATGAGATTTTTCTTGGGTCAACTTCAAACGACCATATCTCTTAGAATATAAAGAGTTACGTGGCCCGTAAGCTATCAAATTAAAGGTATTTGAATCTTCTTTCCAACTCCACCAATTTTGCAACAATCTGAATTTTGAGTAAAAAGTTATGACCATTTTAGTAATATGATACAGTGCAATGACGAATTAGCCGACGGGAATACATTAAAAAGGATCGTTTTCGTCTTTTTACCTCTAAGAAAACCCTAAACGAATTTTTTGACTAATTAAAGACCCAAAACAATCAGATTTTCATCTCTTAATTCATCATTCTCTTCTCTCTCAAACCCTAAGGAAAATCAAAGTAGAAGACTCCATTCAAGATTCTTTCCATCTTTTTCAAGATTCTTCTTCAAGGTAAGTCTTTCTCCAAGAATTCCATTCTTTCCAACTCAAATTCCTCCATACAATTATGAATCACTAATGAAAATCATAATTCTTGGCCATAGAGATTTCAAGAAACTAATTCAAGAATCTCAAGAAAGGT